>CM070833.1:27787576-27801590 GCA_036326025.1 Chrosomus eos | reverse complement strand
TTAAGCGAGTCTTGAAGTCCAGTAGGTGGCAGTGTCTTTATACAAGAGCGTATGGCACATGCATCATATTGCTTTGCCTTTCAAATTGAGTAGATTGTTTGATTTATTCATTAATACAAGTGAACAATATATGGGAATTTATACTTTCCTCAAATCTTCAAAATCATATATATAGGCATAATGTAAAAAGATAAAGAAAATATTATATCTTTATAGGCTAGTGACAAGACGATTAGATATAAAATAACCACTTAAAAAACACCATTATTGCAGCATGCTTTATTACAAATACTTGTATTCATCAACTTGATCTAATAGCTTTGTGTTTGCATCCCTTTATTTTTGCACATGATTGCACCACACTCATGTATATTTGCTCAGTACACACACCATTATATTTACAGTGACTGAAAAGGCCACTGTCCTCAGTTTTTGCAGGAAAGCTGTCTCAAATATCAGTTATTGATTTGAATATCACTTTATGTACAAAAGCACCAGAGGCATATCAGAAACACTAATTGAACAAGAAATGTATCAATTTATTAAATTTATAAATTGTGGTTGAGAAGATTCCCCCCTTCTATATGTAAAGCGTTTTGAGTACAAAGAAAAGCGCTATATAAATGTAACACATAAGTCTTAGAATCAATGAAAAGCAAAATTCTATTGAGATATAATATTAAAAGCTTGACAATCAAATGATCGCAGTATTTTTTTTGATTTTCAAAAAATATTGTAAAGAATGGCCTAAACTTTCGAAAACTCCATTTAATGCAATTCATTTGGAACTGTGTCCTTTTTGTCTCAGTCACAGAAATTAGATGAGTGATGTCTGCTGGAGGATGAATGGTGATGTTGTTTGGACATCAGGACTTTTTCCCTGAGGCTGATTCTCATCCTGCAGTGACATTAGTCAAAGATGTCCTAGCTCGCACTATATGGCCTCACACGAGTCTAGCATGTGGTGTGAGTCCAAATGATGACATCACCAGTAGGAAGAAAATGAATGCCCCTTTGAGATATTGATAGTGCAGGGTTTATGAGTGTGTATAGGCTCTGTGTTGCAAGAATAGAAGCGGCCATTTAGGGCTCTTTGAGGGTCTTAAAGCTTACTTCATTCCACCCCCGAAATGCCAGCGTTGATGTTCATATACTTAGTGCATCAGAAATCACTGTCGGCAACTGCCAGTAGACATCAGACCTCTATGGACAATGCTTCTTTGTTTGGACATAAATAGACGCATGAGAGGCCATTCTGAACAAACTTAAACCCCATGACAAGAATCATATGTAACATGGCACTTTCAATTTTGTGCATCAGTTTGAATTTGTACATGTTAAAAATAAAACTAAATCATAACATGCCCCATATGTGAATCATGTATCTTGTCTAATAAAGCATATAGGCCTACATTTATGGCTGAGCATTTTTGGTCCAACTTTAAACAGTTTTTGGAATCTGACTAGTATTTTGAACAATGTCAAACAGTGGATATACATTTATCATTTCGACATTTCCCTAACATATCATGTCCACCACACTTTCCTTTCCACCATATCTCAAATTAATTAATTTTTAAACAGCATGTGGTGTAAATTACATTTTAAACATTTTTGTAATAAAATATCAATTATCGGTTTAACCTCATTATCGTGTTTATTTTACACACTTAGCATTTTATGTTTCCTAAATAACCAAAAGAAAAAGAAAAATCATATACTTTTTAACAAAATTAGTTTAAAAAAATACAGCTTAATTAAAAATGATGCACAAAAAAGAAATATTCTGACTCTATTATAAATTCTACAATATTCTAAACATATATATTATATATATATATATATATTCGAATCGAACATATATAAAAATATTTATATATATAATATATTATGTGTGTGTGTGTTTCAGTGCTTCAGCAACTATTTTTTATTTTATATAGCTATTTGTATATTTTATTATTATTTTTAGCCTATTTAAATATATATTTGTACATAGGCCTATATAACATGTAATATTCATTAGGCTACATTAATTATATTTTGTGATATTGTCAACGTTTCCTTTTAAGAATTAATGACGGCATGAATCACTCTCATATTGATAAGCAATACACACATACTGTGCGGTTAAAGGCAACAGATGGCTACTTTGTCTGATTGACTATAATCATTAATCATTCATCCCTTGGCACTCATGCATTATCGCGGGTCTCCACGTTTTCAGGGTGGCAACCGAGGCAACGCTCTCTTGAACTGCACTCTCATTGGTTGGCCACCACGCTCGTCACTCCCCCATCCGTCGGAAGTGCGTTCTCGCCTTGCGTCTCACTACAGTCTCAACTCGCCTGCAAGCTCGCGCTGTCGGCCTGTTCTTCACGCGTTGGCTCGGCTTGTCAAGCAGAAGTATGGGCTCAGTGGATCGGAGATTGGCCTTGGATTATGCTGCCGTTCCAACCGACCATAATGATGCGGGATTCTGTTGTTTTCCTGCTTTATAAAAGCAAACCTCGGGAAATGAGCACTTCTGCTTCTTCGCTCGTGTTTTATTCGCCAGGGCTGAGCGTAGGCTATATGGGACAGTAGCGAGTCTAACAGCTTTAACAGCCTTCTTTTGTAGACAAAAGAAGGCTGCGAAGTAATATTCACAAATTAAAGAGGTAAGTACGCCAATTTGCTTTATGCATTCTCTGGATTGCAATGTTTTGCGCATTTTAACGCTTTATTTTTATGCGCGATTTAATGTAACGGAACGCGTGTGATGTCACCGCTGGTTTTGCATGTTTCCCCTTTACGAATGTTATAATGTAACATTCCAACATTCTCTCTCTCTCTCTCTCTCTCTCTCTCTCTCTCTCTCTCTCCTCTCTCTCTCTCTCTCTCTCTCTCTCTCTCTCTCTCTCTCTCTCTCTCTCTATTCCGTGCGCGCTCGCGAACGCTCGCTCCCTCCATGTTCCTCCGCTCATTCACTCGATACCTGGGCACCACTTAAAATACTCTAAAAGAGATTTAATTCACCAAAGTTATGCTGAGTGTTATAGATCCATATGCGTTGAATAAAGTGAGGAACGATATTTTGTTACGCACTGAGGGCAAACTATACTATAGCCTACCATTTGTATTAACATTTGCAAAATTTTGTTCTCCACCGAAAATGTAAAGGGTTAGTTCACCCCAAAAGGAAAAATCTGTCGTAGACTACTCACCCTCATGCCGTTCCAAATCTTTTGTTCATCTTAGAAACACTAATGAATATCTTTTGATGAAATCTGAGAGTTTTCTCTGCACACTACTTTGTCGCTTCAAAAAGTTCATAAAGAGATTGTAAAACTAATCCATATGGATTTAGCGGTTTAGTCAATTTGCTGAAGAGACTCACCCACTTTTAATGATGAACGGATTGAATTTAGGCTTTTATTCACACATAAACATTGATCAGTGAACATAAACAGAAGAACAAACTTCATTGTTTCTTGGGAAGCTCAAACGTTCTGCATAATGCATGAGTGATCCTCATTGGTTCTCGCGTGTCAAGCGAACATGCTTGAGCTTCTATTTACCACAACTTATGTGTGTGTTGATGAATGTTTATGTGAATATAAGCCTAAATGAAATCTGTTCGTCATATAAAAGCGTGTCTCTTCCAAAACATTTTTTTTACCAAACTGCTCTATTCATATGGATTCATTTTATGATCTCTTTATGAACTTTCTGTAGCGTCTAAGTGATAGTTGTGTAGCTGTCTATGGAGGGATAGAAAGCTCACAGATTTCATCAAAAAGATCGCCATTTGGGTTCTAAAGTCTTACAGGTTTGGAACGACATGAGTGCGAGTAATTAATGACAGAATTTATTTCTGTGTGACTGTGATCTATCCCTTTAAGAGCTAGTGACCGATCTACTTCAGAGCAGTCAGGTGGTTCAGTGTCTTATCATTCTCAGCAGATCTAGTTTGTAGCTTACAGATATCACTTGAGCCCTAGTTATGGGTAGTTATTACGTGTCCACCTTCAAGATGTTAGGTGGAAATGTATAGGACTCTATAAGGAAAAATATTTTATGGCTTGTGTTGTGACTGGTCACCATTTCTTTAACTTTTCAACTGTTTTTTTTTTTTGTTAAATTATTTAATTTGTTAATAAGGGTTTGTTGTTGCAATAAACCAATCTGAGTCTTTGTCTCTGTACGTAATGGTCTGCAAATAACTATTCCTTACTTTTACATTTTTCTCCTCTCAAAAGAAAACTCACTTCCGCCCTTTAATGTTGTCCAAAAGCCAGGCCACTCATCTGGACCCCATGAGAATAGGCGTGTCGAACTGAGAGAAAATTGTAGAGGATATTTTCTGGTTTTAATAAGGGGCTCCTTAACAGTCGTAGTAAGTTATTTGTCCAGTTTTTTCTCTTTGGAGTGAAACACTTAGGTGTAGCTCAGCTATATTTCGTAAGGTCCTTATAGATTTATTTTCTGTTCTACATTTTCTCTGATTATTACGTTTCTTTGTGTGTTGTCATGTCTGTAGTTTAACACCCTTTTTCTTCCCTTTCTCAGTCATGCTCTTGCTCACTTCTTCTTCGCTCTTCCCACATATTCCAATACATTTAACCCATCCATGTATTAGGTTTTATTTTTGAAATAGCATTAGCATATATCATAAACTCTTCTTTTGGGTCACTTCTTTGGAATACTTTATCATCTTCTTTGGCTCAGGATATCAGTCAAAATCAGATTTTTGTGCATATCAGATTTAGCAAGTGTGCACTGCAAAAAAAAAATCACATGGAATGCGATTTTTACAAACTCGTTTCGAGCTACATCCTACTTAAATCGCATTTCTGGAAATCTGCCTCTTATCGGATTTCGCGTGATTTATGAGACTTTCTCACACCACATAAAAAACTTCAGATGTTGTTATAGGAAACATGCTGAAAGTCGCTGCAGAAACAAGCTTGTGTTGTTGCAAAGTGCTGGTTGAGCAGAAAATGACACTATAACGGAGACATGTTTTGAAACCGGCGAGACGACAGCATGGAATAAAGCCACGCATACCCGGCGCCTCCTACGTTTCTGCCGCTGCCTCAGAAGATGCAGTTGTCCAGCACAGCAGATACACATTGTCATGTTGTAAATAAGACAACATCTCTATTTCAAAGGCAAACTCCTCCTTTTTGCTGTGGTTGTTTTTGGCGTATACCTACCAATACAACGCCATTACCGTAGAAACTAATGCAGATATTGCGGAAAATTGAAGAGCGGCATGGACACACAAATCATATATGTTGCTATACAATGTGGACCGTCATTAATTTTAGATCTGATGCACACATAATCGTATTTGGACTGACAGTGTGAACGTAGCCTTTGATATCTGATCAGAGAAGAGCTCAGCTTATTAGGAGACTGGGAAGGGTTAGATGAGCTGCTGAGCTCATAACACTCATTCACACTGGCACTTCATCCATGCATTCATGACACACACCAACAAATTCAAGTGCCTTTATACAGGAGAACTACACGAGAGGAGTTTTAAATCCTGAATTGCTGGTCTGATAATGGCATATTCTTGAGCTCTGGTTTCGTTAATTTTGGGGAACTCATGCTTTTCTGCGTTTTCTCATTCGAGAGAGAGTTGGATCAGAATAGTTTGTGAGAGAAGACAGACTGTCTCTATTTGACTGTCTAATTAGGAGTCTGGAGAAGAGGCTTCTGAAGAGAACTAAAGAACGGCATGCACAGTCACAGAAAGTGAGGGTTATCAAACTGTTCTGATTATGCATCATCTTTGCACTCGTTTATTAGCAGAAAGATCATCACAAGAGTTGTGTTCCTGTCTGGGTGTTCGTAAAGGGGTCATGAATTGAGAAATAATTTTTTTCCTTACGTTGTAAGAGGTCATTGTACTGTAAAAAAAAATTTCAAAATTCAAAACTTCCTTGTTAGTCAAAAAAAAGTTAGTTTAAAAAAGTTTATTGAAACCAAGCTGCCCAAACGACTCATTTGGATTTTGTCACATTATGACATAATAGTGTGACGAAACACCCCCTCTGTAGAAGAAAATAACGCCTGTTTCTACATCGTTGCCTCTTTAGCCCCGCCCACCAATTCACGCATGTCATGTAGTACACTACAATAAGTTGGCAAAACTCAAATTTAAGGGAATCGGTTGCCTCAATTTTTAAGTTAAGAAAGTCAGTGTAATTAAGCAGAACAGGCAGATTTTTTTTTGTATTCATACATTTTACTTGTTCTTATCTTGAAATGTTTGAGCATACTAAGTAATACATTTAACCTAAAATTTTCATGTAACACCGTGTCCTAACTACACGCGACGCGATAAAATTCCAGCGACAGCAAGTGTGTCTGTCCACACTAGACGCGACGCGACTGTGAGACGCCACACGTCAATCAAAAATCACAGCCATTCAGAACAGCGTTTGGATCTGTGGAACAGATCTGTGTGGGCGGATCTGTCAGCCGCGACATCGCAGAAATAGGAACCGTTTCTAAATTAGAAACTTCGCGTGTCGCCGTCGCGTCTGGTTAGGACAAAAACTCTGATTAACATCGAAAAGATCCAAAAAATATAAAGCTGGTGTGCACATCCCAAACACCCAAATTGGGCTCAGGTGCAGGACAACTGAGTGAAGTAAACAAAATAAGAAAGTGTGAAGTCCGCACACTGAAAACCTCTGCTCCAGAAATTTTTATTATTTTAAAAAAAGCAACGTTTCGACCCTCAGGTCTTCATCAGGCTCAATGTACATGTAGTATGAAGTCAACTTTAAATAGATACTACAGATAATTGCCTTAATTAGGCACCCACAATGTCACAAGTAGATTGAAGTCAACTTTAGAAAGACACAGATGATTACCTTAATTAGGCACACACAAGAGGTCACATGGCAAATGCAAGTAACATGACAAATACAAGTCATATGACAGTTACAATTCATGTAAAAAAAAAAAAATAATTATACATACATACACATACATATATACATACACAAAAAAAATCGAAAAGATACCTTTTGTCGCGGCGTCGCGTGTAGTTAGGACACGGTGTAACCTTAAAGTGAATTTAAAAAAAAATATATATATATATATGTATATATATTAGGACCGGGACTCGATTAAAAAAATTAATCTAATTAATTAGAGGCTTTGTAATTAATTAATCGAAATTAATCGCATTTTAATCGCATAAATATTTGACCTGAGAACAGTGAAAAGTCATTTTTTTCACATGGATTTTTAGTATACCATTGAATAATGACTGAAACATAAGCTTAAGCAACAACATATTGTTTATTTTTGTTCAACCAAGTCCAGCAGACCAGTGCAATTTTTGCCATTAAGTGTAGCAATAGCATATTGCTACACTACACTAATAGCAATAGCGAATTCCTTGTTGCATAGCTTGCACACAACCATGCTCTTATCGACGCTTTCATCCGTTCGTTTTTTATAACAAAATGACGGGGCCAACCAAAGCGATCGAGGCGATCCATAGAGGCGATCTATGAACATGTCTATGAAGCGCGATTCTTTTTTTTTTTTTTTTTTATGAAGCGCGATCTCGTCAGCTTCTTGGGCTTCTGACGCTAGTTGGTGCTCCAGTATAATCGGTCCGCCGAAACTGATCCAGTGAGAAACGTTCCGCGGTGCAAAAATAAGTGCGATTAAAATATTTTTTTGCGTTAAAGTCCCGGCCCTAATAAATATATATATATATATATATATATATATATATATATATATATATATATATATATATATATATATATATATATATATATATATATATTTGTATAACTTGTTAACAATAGCATGGTATAGCACTTATTGTATGAGTGCAGCAATACAAAGCTTTTATCATACTTGTTCTCAGACCAAGCCGCATGCAACACTCTGCTAAAACCAACATTAACACAAATTCTTCTAAATTATTATAAAACATTAATCACTACTTAACATAAAACATACTTAACAGTAATCTTGCACAAGAAAACCCCCATTATATTGCACTTAATTTGAAAATTTACTCTCCCTTTCGAGTGCCATGGGCAAAGCATGCTGGGAAATGGAAATCCCAGCCCAGTTTCAGTTAAACTTAAGTTTATCTAAATTAAAAGAAATCATTTTATAAAACTCAAAACATATAAAACTGAAACCAATTAAACAGTTGTTTACTTTAAATAATATATCAGTTCTGTGAACTTGAAAGAAAAAGTGCTAAATAATACTCAGTTAAAGGGCACCTATTATGGCATTTAAAATGTTCCTAATATTGTTCTGGGAGTCCCCAACAACAGTTTTACAAGCATGCAATGACAAAAAACACTTTTGTTGTCTTATAATATGCATTTATTTTTACCTGATTTGCTCACCGACTCCCAAATGAATCGTTTAGCGAGTCATTTTTCCAAACCCCGCCTTTGCGTGACGCTAATCTGTGGTGATATGTTAGACACCCAGCCGACGGGGTGTCATTGGTTGTTGCGCTAGATCTTACCCAGATACAACAGTGCTATTTTCTGATTGGCTAACAACACCAGACGAACAACACCCGAGGAGACCAGGGTTGCCAGGTCTGCACAACAAAACCAGCCCAGTTGCTCATCAAACTAACCCAATCACGGCCAAAAATATTCAAATAGCGTTCCCGGGTGTTTCCTCAATAACAATCATGTTCCAGTGGATAAAACAATCGCGTCAACCAGCGTGCACTACACAAACAACCCGCGGAAACAGTGCAGGCATACAGACCTGGCAACACTGGAGGAGACGCGCTTGAATCCTGCCGGTTCCACAGTGAGTGAGTTTTGGGCACTGCGGCATATTAAATATATTACAAATAGTTTTTCAGCGTGAGAAATACAATGTGTGGCCGGAGAGCGTGACAAAAGACCGAAATGAGTGACTGTCACGCTCAATGCTTGATGCGTGACACTCGAGAGCCCTGTGACAACTCCATTAACAACGACAAACACTTCACATATTTCAATACAATTGACATTGAAGACCTAAGTTAGCTGCTAGAAGCTGCGCTGTGCCTGTGCGTACACAACACGCAAAATAATTATAGAACATGATACAAACATAAAAGCAACAGCCTACTTACAGATTGTGATTCGGAGAAGGAAGCTGATCCAAATAAACTCGGTACTGAACCTCCCTCCTTCAGTATCAGCCGGCTCGCAAATTCATACTTTATAGCATTTAGGTTTGTGAAGCAATCATCTTCAAAATGACGCGAACACAGAACAAGTTCGGGCTATAATACTTCTGTGGTATAGTTATGAACTGTAGCCACTGTCTTCAAATGCTCCTCACTGGGCAGATGAAAAAAGTTTGCTTTTGCGTCGCACTTCAAAACACAGCAGCGTCTCGTCGACATGATGTTTTCCCTGGTGTCTCCTAATGCAATGAGTGGGCGTATCTTATTCAAATAACTTGGACAAGTGACGTACGAAAGTGCATCGTTCGTCTATCGATTCATATCAGCGACTCAGAGTCGACTCTTACTTTTGAGAGATAATAACTTTGTATACGGTGAACTTTCATATTTAAAACTTTGCAGGATGTTTTCGTTCACTTAGATCTATGTTACACACTACATGAAAGGTAATTTTCAAAATTCCATGATAGGTACCCTTTAATTTGTCTAAACAAATTAGTTTAATTTAAGTTTGTCCTACTCAGACCAATTAATTATTTTGAGCGTTAGGGTTTACGGTGAATACGAGACAGGCACAAACACAGGATTACTCCAGCAACAAAACGATAGAGATGCCTCTGAGGAATACAAGATGTTTTCCAGTGCCAAGTTGTGGGAAAACAGTCATTCCATCCTTGTGATCCTAACATTAAGAAAAGTGTGGATGAACTTTATTTGAACAAAGTTCCAGATCGCGTCAGTAAGACACTGTTTGTTTGTTTGCTTAATTTTACTGTGGATTCATTTTTAAACAAGAATAGACAAGTAAAAAAATATGATGCAGTGATGACTATATTAGATCCGACAGCAATGTTGCAACACACGAGTGTGAGTAACAGTATTTTTTTTTTACCGTGTGTGTCACTATTGCTTTGTATACAGATTATTTGATATGTACTGAATATTTATACTGTAGCACTGCAGTCAAACTGTCAATAGTTCTGATGATAGTTGTGGTTTGCTGTTCTTTGCTTCTGCGTTTAATGGGTTAATACGGCGGAGTCCCAGATATGGAAGAACACATGGAAAACGCTTTTGTTATTGTTTTGATCGCGCTGTAATCCTGAATAAAAGCTTCAGTGAGCGACATTTTCTGTTTTGTCATCAGTAAGACATTACAACACGCTACATTTTATTTAAAACATGACACTGTGAATGACAATGTACATGTTTTTCACTTTATGGAAAAGGATGAATGATGAATAGTCAAGTCACCTTCATTTATATAGGTAAAGCCTATAAGAATGACGGTGCGACAAATGATGGTACATATTCATTCATTCATTCATTCTTCATGATTCTGTTTACACGAAACGCTGAAAATTATCCTGTCAACTATATTTGTAGATAAAGCATATGTAAAACACAAATGTTTTACATTGTTGGCAAATGTTTCAACTATGTAATGAGATTTTTCAACATCAGAAGTTTTCAAAACAATTCCATTGGAATTATACAAAACTATTACACGATCATAGCAGTGGGCATTTACTTCTAAGACTTGAATGTCGTTCGCTCAATGTTTGAAAGAGAGGGTCAAAAACAGGATAGAATAGCTTATTATTTCTAAATTAAGATGCTTTTTTTTTTAATGTCAAAATCTTGATAACATTATAAGGGTACCTCAGAGAACATTATAAATGCAGTTCATGACTCTTTAAAGCAGTAGAATAAAATGTCATTTTATCTAAATAGTTCACATAAAAATTATACCATTTCAACATCATCATTTACCCTCCCTATGTCATTATTATTATCTACATTTTTCTTCAGGCAGAATGCCTGAACTTTTGTCAGTAGGACAATGAAAGTGAATGGCAGTTTATATCTCCAATTGTTTTTTTACTGAAACTGAAAATATAATCGGTAATTGAACATGGTATGCTGTTCAGGCTGGTGTTTTCTCAGATGATAAATTAAAACTCCGTAAAGTTCTTTGGCAACGAGCCGTCTCCTTAACAAATGTTACATATTGATACTTTAGCATTGGCGTTAAGTGTGTCCACTCCACACTGCTCATATTTTTATCTGGTTTAACTTATTCACATTGTGTGCATGAAATAGATGCAGTCAAAAACTATACATATTTGCATTCACTTTCATTATATGGAAACCAGAAGCTTGGACATTCTGACGTATATCACCTTTGTTTCATAGGGGAAAAAAAGAATACAGATTAGTCATGACGACATGAGGTTGGGTGAATTGTCAAAAACAAAATTCAAACTATCCCTCTTCAGGTTTTCAGGTAGTGTCTGTAAATAAAGACATGCTCAGAACAATGTTTGGACAGAATATCCTCTCTGTGCATTCGTTCTTGGAAGCCAGAGCTGTTTGTTTTTGTGAAAGTGATTTGCAAGTCAAGGAAAAAATTATGCCAACTCGCGTGGAAAAAGACAAAGCCGATGCATCTGATATCGCAGTTCATTATAGATGTATCTGGAGGCTGAAAGGGCAGAGCGTGTGAAATAAAAGAGCCCATGTCTCATCACGTCGTATTTGGAGTGTTATGTGAACATTACTCTGCAGGTGCAATGTTATTTTTTGGCTAGCGATCAGCAACAGTAAGTGTGAAATTGTTGATTTAATGTTTGTTTGCCAAAGATCAACTTCTCAGCACATGAACACTTAATACAACCTTTTTAATTGTTTCTGCAGTGAAGCTGGATAGTTGGAATTGCTTCGAACATTGATGTTTGTAGCGCTGGATCATTAGATGGGTTCACTCCAAACAAAGCCCTATCTCAGTGTGTGTGTGTGTTTCTACACTCTTATATAACTCTCCGCAACATCCTACTGCTCTTCATTGGCATTTCTTTCATGTTTTACATGAGCTTAACATGTACCAAACAGTTTAGATACATTAGTAATCTGCCCATTATATGATTTAATTTTGAATGTTGACAGATAATATAAGATTTGGTGTCTTTTATTAAATTATGATGTGAAGAATAAAATGTTTAAAAGATGATGCATTTTGTAGGCTGCGTGATTGCTTGTGCATTGGCCCTGGTAGTTTGGTCCTTCTTAATTTTGGGAAGGGTGGTATTGTTTGAAGTTACTTCCTGTAGTAAACGGGCAGCAAAGATGAAAACAACAAAGATGCACTTTAAACTAAGAACTTTTGCAGTTGTACAGTGCACATTGAGAGTGTTATTTAGACTTGCAGGATCTGGTTGATGGGCATTTTAAATAATGAAATCAATATATGGTTGATTTAACTTAAAGGATAATTCCGGTATTTAACACTTTGAGTCTATTTTCTAGTTTGTTTTGGATGAACTAGAGTGGTGGACTTAGAAATTTTGACGACGGGTCCTGTCTCGACTTTTTGACTATTTTAGGATCGTCTCTGGGCGCTTCAGAGTGGCTGTCTACGAGCATACTGAAACCTGTCCTTAAAACAACCCTTAACGTTCGTTTTCAAAACTGTGCAACTCACCGAGTGGTTAGTGGTGTTCGTTGATGATTAAAAACAAATATATCGGCGCAATGTATGATTTCAATCAGTGTTATTTGCTATAGTGGAACTATTTTTTCAGATACCTCACAACCGCGTATAAACTTCCGCTCGATATTTGAGTCTGAAGCGTTAGCACACTCCCGACCACTTGATGGCGACAACCACTTTGCCGCAGTTTCTCTGCTCACGCTAGCCTTCTGAGAGACGGAGAACCGAGCGAAAAGACTACAACCAAATGTAAACAGACCCTTTTCGGTATCGGGTAGCGCAGTAATATCAACGAGCACTGAGTCCTCCAACAGACATCAATGGAATTTTAAAAAATGTCAAATAAAACACGACAGAAACTGTATTTTGCAATAAAGTAATTATCCTTTAAAGCAATTCAGCTTATGTAATGCAGTTAAGTTAGTAAGTTGTAATGCATTAGTTAAGAATGAAATGTCATAAATGCTGTACATAAAATCAATAACATGGACATTTTTTGTTGTGTACGTAAAATATGATTGAACACCATGTTAAATACTGTTTGATACTTCTACTGACTTCTGTCCCAGAACCTAATAAGGAATATTAAGTTTAGCCAGTTAACTGACATAGGCCTTGTCCCAAATGCTGACCAAATTTGAGATTTCTATTTGAGATCTTTGATTGTTGTTTCTTGTAATACTCCAATGGCTTTGTTTAGGGGTTGTTCAATTTTCTGTCTTCAGTGTTTTGGTGAATACTGAGTAAGTATTGTCGTTTAATTTAATCAATTAAAATGCTCACAGTTGAGCACCCTTCTGAATTAGTAGATGACAAACGGGACACCCAGCAGTCCCTTGGACTTCACGTGTGCCTGAGAGAACGAAGGCCACGAGACTGCAAGGCCACATCAAGTACGCCATTTAAGATCGAGCTGTACTGTCATGACTCGTCATGCTCTGAGAGCAAAATGATAGGAGTATATTTTCACTGCTCCTCTTTTGGGTTTTAGTTGTGTGCCCTAGTAAAGAAATGCCCAGTAGTGGTCAATCAATATATCACCAAGGCTGATATTTGGCTGTTTTTAAATATCGGCATTAGTTGATAAGGTTTTCCATTTGGCTGATTTGTTGTAGTTGGACTTTTATCTTGACAGCGCTGAGAACACCCTTACACAAAATGAGCGGTATACAAATTTATTTTTATGTTATTAGTAATAGAAAGACAAACATTACAATACTTTCTCATTTATCGTTGACATTTAGCAAATACACATTTATATAATTTAAACAAATCTTTGAATATAATAATAAACCTTTAATTTTACAAACCTTGCAGAATCCAGCCGTGAAATCTTCTGAACTGTGCAT
>CM070833.1:24894756-25141951 GCA_036326025.1 Chrosomus eos | reverse complement strand
AAGGAGCAATTAAAGACATTTTAAGAGAACTTGGATAAATGGCTAAAAAAATCACATATACAGTAACTTTTAAGATGATTTAATGGTTTATCACTTTTGACAAATAGGTGGCGCAGTTACCAAATTGATGTGATGTGGTCAGAGAGAGGTGACAATGACACATACAAAGTTTGGTGTCAAAATGTCAAGGCATTGCAGAGATAAAGACTTAATAGTCATTTTGGCAGCATGCCTCAACTTTGCTGCTGCGCTATACGAAAACGGTTTCGTCAATCGACACGAAATCCATAACTTTTAGTCGGCACGGTCTGGAGATGATACGATTTGATTTTGGTGAAAATCGGACAAACGGTCTAGGAGGAGTTCAAAAAAGTAGGTTTTGACTGAAAATCAAGATGGCGGACAGGAAGTTCGGCCAAATAAGGAAAACCTGGTATCTATGTTCTCAGCTTGACCCAAGGAATCTATTAAGACCAGTGGCATTTCAACAGGCAGATTTATTCAAAAGTTATTAGCCTTTTTGGAAATTTCTTTATAACTTTTGACCACTAGGGGGTGCTGTTTCGAAACTTGTCAAGCTCCTTCAGGGCATCGTACTGATGACCCATACCGAGTTTCGTAACAATTCGTTCATGCGTTCAGAAAATACAGCATTTTAGCACATAATTCAAAATGGCCGACAGACAAAATGGCCGATCTGGGAAAATTGGATATCAGTCGACTCGGTATGACGCCCTGAATCTAACGAGGCCACTTTTATGATTTTTGGACAAACCGTTCAGGAGTTATGAGCAAAAATAACCATTTTTCATATCTCCGGACCAGTAGGTGGCGCTGCGCCGAAACGCTGCATGTTGCCTCAGGTCATGCTTGTGATGACTTGTACCAAGTTTGGTCTGAATACGATAAAGCGTTGCGGAGATACAGCCTTAAGTTTGTTTTCGCAAGCTCTACGTAAAATTATTTTGCACGTCATTCAAAAACTTTTAAGCGAATCAACTTGAATTCCATAACTTTTTGTCCCCACTGTCTGAAGATGATCTGGTGCAATTTTGGTGAAAATTGGAGCATCGCCCTAGGAGGAGTTCGAAAAAGTAGGTTTTTCTGAAAATTCAAAATGGCGGAAAAATTTGCATGACGGAAAATGACGTCATAGGGTGCAATCGAATCGTCATGAGCTCAGGAATCAGAGGAAAAAAGAATTTTGTTGATAGGCCTTACGGATCAAAAGTTATTAGCATAAATGTGAGTGAAACTTTGGACAGTTGGTGGCGCTAGAGGGAATGAGTTAGAGACACCAAAATTGGTGTACTTAATGTTGGGACTGTCCTCTATCAGAATGTCAAACCAAAACAACTTTCCCGGACACGGTTCTATGGGCTGCCATAGACCCCCAGTCGGAAGAAGAAGAATACTAATAATAAATATAGCTGCAAGCAGCCATTAAACGGGGCCAAGCAGTAGAAGACGATAAGACATGCCAACATGGCTGAAAGTGTCAGACCAACTGAAAAAATGAGCAATTTAAAGACATTTTAAGAGGAATTTCGGCAAATGGTCGAAAAATCATGCATACAGTAACTTATGAGATTATTTAATGGTTTATCACTTTCGACCAATAGGTGGCGCAGCTATGAACTCGATGTGATGTGGTCAGAGTGAAGTGACAATGACACATACAAAGTTAGTTGTCAATATGTCGAGACATTGCAGATATAAAGCCTTAATAGTCATTTTGGCAGCATGCCTCAACTTTGCTGCTGCGGTATACGAAAACGGTTTTGTCTATCGACACGAAATCCATAACTTTTGGTCGGGAAGGTCTGAAGATGATACGATTCGATTTTGGTGAAAATCGGACAAACGATCTAGGAGGAGTTCGAAAAAGTAGCTTTTGAATGAAAATCAAGATGGCGGACAGGAAGTTCGGCCAAATAAGGAAAACCTGGTATCTATGTTCTCAGCTTGACCGAAGGAATCTATTAAGACCATTGGCATTTCAACAGGCAGATTTATTCAAAAGTTATTAGCCTTTTTGGAAATTTTGTTATAACTTTTGACCACAAGGTGGCGCTGTTTCGAAATATTTTTAGTACCTTCAGGGGATGGTGTTGTTGGCACATTCTGAGTTTCTTAATATTACAATCAATGCATTTGTTTAGTATAGCATTTTATTTCACAAAACTCTATTGAAGTCAATGGGAATTTCATGTTTTGTTCTATTATAGCGCCACCAAGAGGCTCAGTCCCACAATTTTTTTTATGTGTCCTCAGAGTGAGCCCATACGTATGTGTGTCAATTTTGGTGAAAATATCTCAATTCACTTCAGAGTTATAGACATTTATATGAAAAAACACGTAAAAAATGACTGACACATGACTTTGTTTGAATTTTACGACCCCTTACTATCAATATTTTCGCATTTGGGCATTAGCGTATAGCCTATCGACCTATGTTTCCAAACTTCTGGCGGTGGTTTCGTCTCGATCGGACAAGCGGTTTCGAAGATATAGCCAAATGTTTTTTTCGCGCTAAATCGCAACGCTACACAAACCGTAAGACGAAACCCAGCATGTTTGGTATCGTTGGACTCGGCAACGATTCAGGAGCTCAAAAAGATGACTCTCGTGAAAATAAGTCGACCACACCCAAAGTTATAAGCATTTGAAAAAAAAAGTTCACCACTAGGTGGCGCTGTTTCGAAACTTCTCAGGCTCTTTCAGGGCATCGTACTGATGACCCATACCGAGTTTCGTAACAATTCGTTCATGCGTTCAGAAAATACAGCATTTTAGCACATAATTCAAAATGGCCGACAGACAAAATGGCCGATATGGAAAAATTGGATATCAGTCGACTCGGTATGACGCCCTGAATCTAACGAGGCCACTTTTATGATTTTTGGACAAACCGTTCAGGAGTTATGAGCAAAAATAACCATTTTTCATATCTCCGGACCAGTAGGTGGCGCTGCGCCGAAACGCTGCATGTTGCCTCAGGTCATGCTTGTGATGACTTGGACCAAGTTTGGTCTGAATACGATAAAGCGTTGTGGAGATACAGCCTTAAGTTTGTTTTCGCAAGCGCTACGTAAAATTAGTTTGCACGTTTATCAAAAACGATTTGACGAATCAACTTGAATTCCATAACTTTTTGTCCCCACTGCCTGAAGATGATTTGGTGCAATTTTGGTGAAAATCGGAGCATCGGCCTAGGAGGAGTTCGAAAAAGTAGGTTTTTCTGAAAATTCAAGATGGCGGCCAAATTATTATGACGGAAAATGACGTCATAGGGTGCAATCGAATCGGCATGAGCTCAGGAACAAGGGGAAAAAAGAATTTTGATGATAGGCCTTACGGTTCAAAAGTTATTAGCATAATAAAAGTGAAACTTTGGACAGGTGGTGGCGCTAGAGGGAATGACTTAGAGACACCAAAATTGGTGTATTTAATGTTGGGACTGTCCTCTATCAGAATGTCAAACCAAAACAACTTTCCCGCAAACGGTTCTATGGGCTGCCATAGACGCCCAGTCGGAAGAAGAAGAAGCAGAATAATAATAATAATAATAATAAGAACCGGAACAGATACAATAGGTGCCTCGCACCTTCGGTGCTTGGCCCCTAAATATAGCTGCAAGCAGCCATTATCGGGGCCAAGCAGCATAAGACGACAAGACATGCCAACATTGCTTAAAGTGTCAGACCAACTGCAACAATGAGCAATTAAAGACATTTAAAGACAATTGTAGGCGAAATGGCTGAAAAATCATAGAAACTCTAAATAAAAATATGATTTAATGGAGTATCACTTTCGACCAATAGGTGGCGCAGTTAGCAAATTGATGTGATGTGGTCAGGGTGAGGTGACAATGACACATACAAAGTTTGGTGTCAAAATGTCAAGGCATTGCAATATTAAACACTTAATAGTCATTTTGGCAGCATGCCTCAACTTTGCTGCTGCGCTATACGAAAACGGTTTCATCTATCGACACGAAATCCATAACTTTTAGTCGGCACGGTCTGGAGATGATACGATTCGATTTTGGTGAAAATCGGACAAACGGTCTAGGAGGAGTTCGAAAAGTAGGTTTTGACTGAAAATCAAGATGGCGGACAGGAAGTTCGGCCAAATAAGGGAAACCTGGTATCTATGTTCTCAGCTTGACCCAAGGAATCTATTAAGACCAGTGGCATTTCAACAGGCAGATTTATTCAAAAGTTATTAGCCTTTTTGGAAATTTTATTATAACTTTTGACCACAAGGTGGCGCTGTTTCGAAATATTTTTAGTACCTTCAGGGGATGGTGTTGTTGGCACATTCTGAGTTTCTTAATATTACATCAATGCATTTGTTTAGTATAGCATTTTATTTCACAAAACTCTATTGAAGTCAATGGGAATTTCATGTTTTGTTCTATTATAGCGCCACCAAGAGGCTCAGTCCCACAATTTTTTTTATGTGTCCTCAGAGTGAGCCCATACGTATGTGTGTCAATTTTGGTGAAAATATCTCAATTCACTTCAGAGTTATAGACATTTATATGAAAAAACACGTAAAAAATGACTGACACGTGACTTTGTTTGAATTTTACTACCCCTTACTATCAATATTTTCGCATTTGGGCATTAGCATATAGCCTATCGACCTATGTTTCCAAACTTCTGGCGGTGGTTTCGTCTCGATCGGACAAGCGGTTTCGAAGATATAGCCAAATGTTTTTTTCGCGCTAAATCGCAACGCTACACAAACCGTAAGACGAAACCCAGCATGTTTGGTATCGTTGGACTCGGCAACGATTCAGGAGCTCAAAAAGATGACTCTCGTGAAAATAAGTCGACCACACCCAAAGTTATAAGCATTTGAAAAAAAAAGTTCACCACTAGGTGGCGCTGTTTCGAAACTTCTCAGGCTCCTTCAGGGCATCGTACTGATGACCCATACCGAGTTTCGTAACAATTCGTTCATGCGTTCAGAAAATACAGCATTTTAGCACATAATTCAAAATGGCCGACAGACAAAATGGCCGATATGGAAAAATTGGATATCAGTCGACTCGGTATGACGCCCTGAATCTAACGAGGCCACTTTTATGATTTTTGGACAAACCGTTCAGGAGTTATGAGCAAAAATAGCCATTTTTCATATCTCCGGACCAGTAGGTGGCGCTGCGCCGAAACGCTGCATGTTGCCTCAGGTCATGCTTGTGATGACTTGTACCAAGTTTGGTCTGAATACGATAAAGCGTTGCGGAGATACAGCCTTAAGTTTGTTTTCGCAAGCGCTACGTAAAATTAGTTTGCACGTTTATCAAAAACGATTTGACGAATCAACTTGAATTCCATAACTTTTTGTCAGCACTGCCTGAAGATGATTTGGTGCAATTTTGGTGAAAATCGGAGCATCGGCCTAGGAGGAGTTCGAAAAAGTAGGTTTTTCTGAAAATTCAAGATGGCGGCCAAATTATTATGACGGAAAATGACGTCATAGGGTGCAATCGAATCGGCATGAGCTCAGGAACAAGGGGAAAAAAGAATTTTGATGATAGGCCTTACGGTTCAAAAGTTATTAGCATAATAAAAGTGAAACTTTGGACAGGTGGTGGCGCTAGAGGGAATGACTTAGAGACACCAAAATTGGTGTATTTAATGTTGGGACTGTCCTCTATCAGAATGTCAAACCAAAACAACTTTCCCGCAATCGGTTCTATGGGCTGCCATAGACGCCCAGTCGGAAGAAAAAGAATAATAAATATAGCTGCAAGCAGCCATTACCGGGGCCAAGCGCAAGAAGCGGCAACAGATGCCATGGAGTGGCAGACCAACTGCAGCAAGGAGCAATTAAAGACATTTTAAGAGAACTTGGATAAATGGCTAAAAAAAATCACATATACAGTAACTTTTAAGATGATTTAATGGTTTATCACTTTTGACAAATAGGTGGCGCAGTTACCAAATTGATGTGATGTGGTCAGAGTGAGGTGACAATGACACATACAAAGTTTTAACACACAATAATTATTTATTAATTTTCATTTATTCATTTATTTAGTCATTCTTTTTATTTATTTCTTTGATGTGTTTTATTGTTTAAAATGTCTGCGTAATGTCCTTTTATAATAAATTTGTATGGAGACTTGCATCATACAGTTGTCAGGTTTATAATGAAGTACTTACAACAAAAGGTGATGTAAGAAATTAAACAAACTCTTTGCAGCAGAAAGAGAAAAAAGAAAGGAAAGACAATGAACTTTGAGATATATTAGACTATCTTTGCTGCTTCATTCTCATCATATTCCAACACTTCAAGTATTGATAAACAGGTAAGACTATTTTTATCTTTTAAATTAGTTATAACTGTTATTACATTGACATAATATGCCTAGAATACTCTGTAATATTTGTTTCTGTTATAAGGATATTCTGTTAAATAAATAGTTGCTTTAAACACAATGTTTTAGAAGTACATAATTCACTTGTAAAGTGTAACTAAAATAAAAAATCCTAATCAAATCCTCATTGTCTTTAGGTACATCAAATGTCTTACGCTGCTCTGATGACAAGATCATTTTCATTATAGGACAATATTCAACTCCAGAACCAGCTGAAGATTCTATTCAATGCAAATCAAGGAATCAGTTTGACTGCAGAAAAACAATGTCCAGATCATCACACCACCATCACCATTGTGGACTACATCTGTGTGGCTCAGTTCAGCATTCAGATTATCACCATCACCATTGTGGACTACATCTGTGTGACTCAGTTCAGCATTCAGATCATCACATCACCATCACCATTGTGGACTACATCTGTGTGACTCAGTTCAGCATTCAGATTATCACCATCACCATTGTGGACTACATCTGTGTGACTCAGTTCAGCACATACTGAAATGCTGACCATTCTGAAATGCTTATCACAGTTGTATCTGACATTGTTGGATATATATTTGAAATAAATGATTTTTAACTTCCTTTTTAATTTCTACAGAAGCACCTATTGCCTAATGGCCATGAAATTTTGCATGCTTGTTTAGAGTCATGTCATTTGCTTATTTTTAAGAAAATCTGATCTTTCCTTGAGGACTGTAAAACACCCTTATGCCATTTCTGAAAAGTTCTGTTGAAATGTGCCTGGAAAAGAATATGCTAAAACACAGAGAAAGGAGAAGCTTAAACAATAATACTTGATACAAACAATTGTGTGCATGCTTACACACACACACACACACACACACACACACACACGTAATATGTTAGCGTGAAAATCTCTTAATGGTATATAAGCATTTCACATATTTTTTTGTGATGTAATTATTATACATCCATTATAATAATAAAAAATAGCTTTAAGCATTTGTTTGTTAGCCAATACTGAAAGCTGATAAAAATGATTAAAAATGTCTAATGCTGCTGCTCCATCTATTGGACAACAGTGGTATTACATACTATTCAGTTGAAATGAATTAATAGAATGAATTGGTTTTTCACTTCTATCTCGGGAACGAGAAAATGGAAAAATGTGAAACTCAGAACTTAGATAGTGTTTGAGGAGTCCTGTTGAAGAATACCATTCCTGTGTTGCTGGGTAATTGAGTTTTTACTCTTATTTACTGGGAGTAATGTCTGTTGAAATGCATATCTTTGTGGGCTTATATCTCGGGAATGCCCAGGCCAAATCGCACCATACTCGAATCGAAGCTAGATGAGGACAGGCTCTTTCCAACAAGCTCTCCCACAAGGATCTAGCTGGTATATTCAGGGAGTTACAGCCGTTCCAAGACCGGGGTCTCACGGATTAGCTATTTGCGCGGGTGGGGGGGGGGTGGGGGGGGGGTGCTCCCGAGCCCCGCGACGATAGATTTAGATAAAGACCTTACCAAGGACCTTACCATCAAAATTTGAGCGCGCAGCGACTTTCCGTTCTCGAGTTATGAATGAATTTGTACTGAGGGGGCGTGGCTTAAATGGCGGACAAACGTTACTTTCACTTTAGGATTCTCATTTTTAAATGTGACACAATATTCATTAGTGTGTAATAGTCAATAGTCTCACAAAATGTGAGTGTAAATGTTCAAATAGTTATATTATAAAGTCTAAATAAGAATCATAGAATAATATTAGTTATATTGCATGACAAAATGACTATTTTAAACAGCAGGGGGCAGTAGAATACCACTTATTGGCTTAATATTTAATTATGCTCTTAGAATTTTCACCTGTTTAACTGTTATAGAGGCATTAATTATTATTATCTCATTTAAGCACCTATTGCCTAATGGCCATGAAATTTTGCATGCTTGTTTAGAGTCATGTCATTTGTTTATTTTTAAGAAAATCTGATCTTTCCTTGAGGACTGTAAAACACCATTATGCCATTTCTGAAATATTCTGTTGAAATGTGCCTGGAAAAGAATATGCTAAAGCACAGAGAAAGAAGAAGCTTAAACAATAATACTTGATACACACAATTGTGTGCATGCTTACACACACACACACACACACACACACACACACACACACACACACACACACACACACACACACACACACACACACACACACACACACACACACACACACACACACACGGAATGTTAGTGTCAAAATACCTTTTAATGTATATAAGCATTTCACATATTTTTTTGTGATGTAATTATTATACATCCATTATAATAATAAAAAATAGCTTTAAGCATTTGTTTGTTAGCCAATACTGAAAGCTGACAAAAATGATTAAAAATGACTAATGCTGTTGCTCCATCTATTGGACAACAGTGGTATTACATCATATTCAGTTGAAATGAATTAATAGAATGAATTGTTTTTTCACTTATCTCGGGAATGAGAAAATGAAAAAATGTGAAACTCAGAACTTAGATAGTGTTTGAGAAGTCCTGTTGAACAAGACCATTTCTGTGTTGCTGGGTGATTGAGTTTTTACTCTTATTTACCGGGAGTAATGTCTGTTGAAATGCATATCTTTGTGGGCTTATATCTCGGGAATGCCCGGCCCAAATCGCACCATAGTCGAATCGAAGCTAGATGAGGACGGGCTCTTTCCAACAAGCTCTCCCACAAGGATCTAGCTGGTCTATTCAGGGAGTTACAGCTGTTCCAAGACCGGGGTCTCACGGAATAGCGATCCGCGGGGGGTAGATTTAGCGATGATAGATTTAGATAAAGATCTTACCAAGGACCTTACCATCAAAATTTGAGCGCGCAGCGACTTTCCGTTCTCGAGTTATGAATGAATTTGTACTGAGGGGCGTGGCCTAAATGGCGGACAAACGTTACTTTCACTTTAGGATTCTCATTTTTAAAATGTGACACAATATTCATTAGTGCAATAGTCAATAGTCTTACAAAATGTGAGTGTAAATGTTCAAATAGTTATATTATAAAGTCTAAATAAGTATCATAGAATAATATTAGTTATATTGCATGACAAAATGACTATTTTAAACAGCAGGGGGCAGTAGAATACCACTTATTGACTTAATATTCAATTATGTTTTTAGAATTTTCACCTGTTTAACTGTTATAGAGGCATTAATTATTATTATCTCATTTAGAGTCACATGTTCTGACATGTTTTTAAGAAGATCTGAGCATTCATTGAAGAGATATAGGCTTTCGGGGACACATAAGGCTATTGAAGTGACCCTATTATAGCCATCCAAATGAATAAGTTATAGCCTCAGTTTCTGATAATCATTGATCTAGAGAGTCCAGAGAATTGTACTGCAATGATTTTGAGCATTGTGATATGAAAAATTATACGATCATACATGGAAAAGACCATTTACAGCCAATACAGGCAATTTACCATAGGAAATACATGGTTTTTAAGCTTTTTAACAGTTACAGCCCCATCTATGGTCCGATGTCCATGAAACTTTGCATGCTTCTTCACCATGTTATAACACATATGCTCATCAATTATTGTGAAGTTCTGAGTTTTTATTTATGATTTATAGGCTTTTGAGTGTATTTTGACAGGCCCATTTTCTAAACGACCCTGTTATAGTAAACCAAAGGGCAAATTTCAACTTTTTTTCGATAATTATTGATCTAGAGAGTCTAGAGAATTGTCCTAGACTGGTTTGGTTCCGATCGGGCAAAAAACCAGGGACTAGTTTGCAAAAGAAGGTTTTTAACATATTTGTGAATATTTAATGAACAATTTGATTGACAGCAATGGTTCTAGAGGCAAAGTTGTTCAGCCTGAGGAGATCTATCGACTGATATGCATTTTATGGGGATTTGTGCAACACCACGTGATTACAGAGCCGTAAAACGACCAACTGCAGCAAGAAGCAATTAAAGACATTTTAAGAGAACTTTGGATAAATGGCTAAAAAAATCATACAGTAACTTTTAAGATAATTTAATGGTTTAAAACTTTCGACAAATAGGTGGCACAGTTACCAAATTGATGTGATGTGGTCAGAGTGAGGTGACAATGATACATACAAAGTTTGGTGTCAAAATGTCAAGGCATTGCATTGTTAAAGACTTAATAGTCATTTTGGCAGCATGCCTCAACTTTGCTGCTGCGCTATACGAAAACGGTTTCGTCAATCGACAAGAAATCCATAACTTTTAGTCGGCATGGTCTGGAGATGATACGATTCGATTTTGGTGAATATCAGACAAACGGTCTAGGAGGAGTTCGAAAAAGTAGGTTTTGACTGAAAATCAAGATGGCGGACAGGAAGTTCGGTCAAATAAGGAAAACCTGGTATCTATGTTCTCAGCTTGACCCAAGGAATCTATTAAGACCAGTGGCATTTCAACAGGCAGATTTATTCAAAAGTTATTAGCCTTTTTGGAAATTTTGTTATAACTTTTGACCACTAGGTGGTGCTGTTTCGAAACTTCTCAAGCTCCTTCAGGGCATCGTACTGATGACCCATACTGAGTTTCGCAACAATTCGTTCATGCGTTCAGAAAATACAGCATTTTAGCACATAATTCAAAATGGCCGACAGACAAAATGGCCGATCTGGGAAAATTGGATATCAGTCGACTCGGTATGACGCCCTGAATCTAACGAGGCCACTTTTATGATTTTTGGACAAACCGTTCAGGAGTTATGAGCAAAAATAACCATTTTTCATATCTCCGGACCAGTAGGTGGCGCTGCGCCGAAACGCTGCATGTTGCCTCAGGTCATGCTTGTGATGACTTGTACCAAGTTTGGTCTGAATACGATAAAGCGTTGCGGAGATACAGGCTTAAGTTTGTTTTCGCAAGCACTACGTAAAATTATTTTGCACGTTATTCAAAAACTTTTAAGCGAATCAACTTGAATTCCATAACTTTTTGTCCCCACTGTCTGAAGATGATCTGGTGCAATTTTGGTGAAAATCGGAGCATCGCCCTAGGAGGAGTTCGAAAAAGTAGGTTTTTCTGAAAATTCAAAATGGCGGAAAAATTTGCATGACGGAAAATGACGTCATAGGGTGCAATCGAATCGTCGTGAGCTCAGGAATCAGAGGAAAAAAGAATTTTGTTGATAGGCCTTATGGTCAAAAGTTATTAGCATAAATATGAGTGAACTTTTGGACGGGTTGGTGGCGCTAGAGGGAATGAGTTAGAGACACCAAAATTGGTGTACTTAATGTTGGGACTGTCCTCTATCAGAATGTCAAACCAAAACAACTTTCCCGGACACGGTTCTATGGGCTGCCATAGACCCCCAGTCGGAAGAAGAATAATAATAATAATAAAATAAAATAAGAACCGACAGATACAATAGTGCCTCGCACCTTCGGTGCTTGCCCCTAATAAGAACGGAACAGATACAATAGGTGCCCGCACTTCGTGCTTGGCCCTAAATATAGCGCAAGCAGCAATAACCGGGGCCAAGCGCAAGAAGCGGCAACAGATGCCATCATGGGTGGGAGTGGCAGACCAACTGCAGCAATGAGCAATTAAAGACATTTTAGGAGAACTTTGGATAAATGGCTAAAAAATCATAGATACAGCAACTTTTAAGATAATTTAATGGTTTATCACTTTCGACCAATAGGTGGCGCAGTTACAAAACTGATGTGATGTGGTCAGAGTGAAGTGACAATGACACATATAAAGTTTGGTGTCAATATGTCAAGGCATTGCAGAGATAAAGCCCGAATAGTGCTTTTAGCATCATGCCTCAACTTTGCTGCTGCGCTATACGAAAACGGTTTCATCTATCGACACGAAATCTATAACTTTTAGTCGACACGGTCTGGAGATGATACGATTCGATTTTGGTGAAAATCGGAAAAACGGTCTAGGAGGAGTTCGAAAAAGTAGGTTTTGACTGAAAATAAGATGGCGGACAGGAAGTTCGGCCAAATAAGGAAAACCTGGTATCTATGTTCTCAGCTTGACCCAAGGAATCTATTAAGACCAGTGGCATTTCAACAGGCAGATTTATTCAAAAGTTATTAGCCTTTTTGGAAATTTTGTTATAACTTTTGACCACATAGGTGGCGCTGTTTCGAAATATTTTTAGTACCTTCAGGGGATGGTGTTGTTGGCACATTCTGAGTTTCTTAATATTACATCAATGCATTTGTTTAGTATAGCATTTTATTTCACAAAACTCTATTGAAGTCAATGGGAATTTCATGTTTTGTTCTATTATAGCGCCACCAAGAGGCTCAGTCCCACAATTTTTTTTATGTGTCCTCAGAGTGAGCCCATACGTATGTGTGTCAATTTTGGTGAAAATATCTCAATTCACTTCAGAGTTATAGACATTTATATGAAAAAAAAACGTAAAAAATGACTGACACATGACTTTGTTTGAATTTTACTACCCCTTACTATCAATATTTTCGCATTTGGGCATTAGCGTATAGCCTATCGACCTATGTTTCCAAACTTCTGGCGGTGGTTTCGTCTCGATCGGACAAGCGGTTTCGAAGATATAGCCAAATGTTTTTTTCGCACTAAATCGCAACGCTACACAAACCGTAGACGAAACCCAGCATGTTTGGTATCGTTGGACTCGGCAACGATTCAGGAGCTCAAAAAGATGACTCTCGTGAAAATAAGTCGACCACACCCAAAGTTATAAGCATTTGAAAAAAAAAGTTCACCACTAGGTGGCGCTGTTTCGAAACTTCTCAGGCTCTTTCAGTGCATCGTACTGATGACCCATACCGAGTTTCGTAACAATTCGTTCATGCGTTCAGAAAATACAGCATTTTAGCACATAATTCAAAATGGCCGACAGACAAAATGGCCGATATGGAAAAATTGGATATCAGTCGACTCGGTATGACGCCCTGAATCTAACAAGACCAATTTTATTATTTTTGGACAAACTGTTCAGAAGTTATAAGCAAAAATAGCCATTTTTCATATCTCCGGACCAGTAGGTGGCGCTGCGCCGAAACGCTGCATGTTGTCTCAGATCAAGCTTGTGATGACATGTACCAAGTTTGGTGTCAATACGTAAAGCGTTGTGGAGATACAGCCTTAAGTCCGTTTTTGCGAGCGCTACGAAATATTTGTTCGTGCGTTTATCAAAAACGGTTTGACGAATCAACATTATTCTAATAACTTTTTGTCGGCATGCTCTGGAGATGATCTGGATCAATTTTCGTGGAAATCGGAGCATCGGCCTAGGAGGAGTTCGAAAAAGTACGTTTATTGAAATATTCAAAATGGCGGCCATATTTTTATGACGGAAAATGACGTCATAGGGTGCAATCGAATCGTCATGAGCTCAGGAATCAGAGGAAAAAAGAATTTTCTTGATAGGCCGTACGGTTCAAAAGTTATTAGCATAATAAAAGTGAAACTTTGGACAGGTGGTGGCGCTAGAGGGAATGAGTTAGAGACACCAAAATTGGTGTATTTAATGTTGGGACTGTCCTCTATCAGAATGTCAAACCAAAACAACTTTCCCGCAAACGGTTCTATGGGCTGCCATAGACGCCCAGTCGGAAGAAGAAGAAGAAGAAGAAAAGGAATAAATAATAAGAAGGGAACAGATACAATAGGTGCCCCGCACCTTTGGTGCTTGGCCCCTAAATATAGCTGCAAGCAGCCTTATCGGGGCCAAGCAGCATTAAGACACGACAAGACATGCCAACATTGCTTAAAGTGTCAGACCAACTGCAACAATGAGCAATTAAAGACATTTAAAGACAATTGTAGGCGAAATGGCTGAAAAATCATAGAAACTCTAAATAAAAATATGATTTAATGGAGTATCACTTTCGACCAATAGGTGGCGCAGTTAGCAAATTGATGTGATGTGGTCAGGGTGAGGTGACAATGACACATACAAAGTTTGGTGTCAAAATGTCAAGGCATTGCAATGTTAAACACTTAATAGTCATTTTGGCAGCATGCCTCAAATTTGCTGCTGCGTATACGAAAACGGTTTCATCTATCGACACGAAATCTATAACTTTTAGTCGGCACGGTCTGGAGATGATACGATTCGATTTTGGTGAAAATCGGAAAAACGGTCTAGGAGGAGTTCGAAAAAGTAGGTTTTGACTGAAAATCAAGATGGCGGACAGGAAGTTCGGCCAAATAAGGAAAACCTGGTATCTATGTTCTCAGCTTGACCCAAGGAATCTATTAAGACCAGTGGCATTTCAACAGGCAGATTTATTCAAAAGTTATTAGCCTTTTTGGAAATTTTATTATAACTTTTGACCACAAGGTGGCGCTGTTTCGAAATATTTTTAGTACCTTCAGGGGATGGTGTTGTTGGCACATTCTGAGTTTCTTAATATTACATCAATGCATTTGTTTAGTATAGCATTTTATTTCACAAAACTCTATTGAAGTCAATGGGAATTTCATGTCTTGTTCTATTATAGCGCCACCAAGAGGCTCAGTCCCACAATTTTTTTTATGTGTCCTCAGAGTGAGCCCATACGTATGTGTGTCAATTTTGGTGAAAATATCTCAATTCACTTCAGAGTTATAGACACTTATATGAAAAAACACGTAAAAAATGACTGACACGTGACTTTGTTTGAATTTTACTACCCCTTACTATCAATATTTTCGCATTTGGGCATTAGCGTATAGCCTATCGACCTATGTTTCCAAACTTCTGGCGGTGGTTTCGTCTCGATCGGACAAGCGGTTTCGAAGATATAGCCAAATGTTTTTTTCGCGCTAAATCGCAACGCTACACAAACCGTAAGACGAAACCCAGCATGTTTGGTATCGTTGGACTCGGCAACGATTCAGGAGCTCAAAAAGATGACTCTCGTGAAAATAAGTCAACCACACCCAAAGTTATAAGCATTTGAAAAAAAAAGTTCACCATAGGTGGCGCTGTTTCGAAACTTCTCAGGCTCTTTCAGGGCATCGTACTGATGACCCATACCGAGTTTCGTAACAATTCGTTCATGCGTTCAGAAAATACAGCATTTTAGCACATAATTCAAAATGGCCGACAGACAAAATGGCCGATCTGGGAAAATTGGATATCAGTCGACTCGGTATGACGCCCTGAATCTAACGAGGCCACTTTTATGATTTTTGAACAAACCGTTCAGGAGTTATGAGCAAAAATAACCATTTTTCATATCTCCGGACCAGTAGGTGGCGCTGCGCCGAAACGCTGCATGTTGCCTCAGGTCATGCTTGTGATGACTTGTACCAAGTTTGGTCTGAATACGATAAAGCGTTGCGGAGATACAGCCTTAAGTTTGTTTTCGCAAGCTCTACGTAAAATTATTTTGCACGTCATTCAAAAACTTTTAAGCGAATCAACTTGAATTCCATAACTTTTTGTCCCCACTGTCTGAAGATGATCTGGTGCAATTTTGGTGAAAATCGGAGCATCGCCCTAGGAAGAGTTCGAAAAAGTAGTTTTTTCTGAAAATTCAAGATGGCGGCCAAATTATTATGACGGAAAATGACGTCATAGGGTGCAATCGAATCGGCATGAGCTCAGGAACAAGGGGAAAAAAGAATTTTGATGATAGGCCTTACGGTTCAAAAGTTATTAGCATAATAAAAGTAAAACTTTGGACAGGTGGTGGCGCTAGAGGGAATGACTTAGAGACACCAAAATTGGTGTACTTAATGTTGGGACTGTCCTCTATCAGAATGTCAAACCAAAACAACTTTCCCGCAAACGGTTCTATGGGCTGCCATAGACGCCCAGTCGGAAGAAGAAGAAGCAGAATAATTAATAATAATAAATATAGCTGCAAGCAGCCATTATCGGGGCCAAGCAGCATAAGACGACAAGACATGCCAACATTGCTGAAAGTGTCAGACCAACTGCAACAATGAGCAATTAAAGACATTTAAAGACAATTGTAGGCGAAATGGCTGAAAAATCATAGAAACTCTAAATAAAAATATGATTTAATGGAGTATCACTTTCGACCAATAGGTGGCGCAGTTAGCAAATGATGTGATGTGGTCAGGGTGAGTGACAATGACACATACAAAGTTTGGTGTCAAAATGTCAAGCATTGCAATGTTAAACACTTAATAGTCATTTTGGCAGCATGCCTTAACTTTGCTGCTGCGCTATACGAAAACGGTTTATCTATCGACACGAAATCCATAACTTTTAGTCGGCACGGTCTGGAGATGATACGATTCGATTTTGGTGAAAATCGGAAAAACGGTCTAGGAGAAGTTCGAAAAAGTAGGTTTTGACTGAAAATCAAGATGGCGGACAGGAAGTTCGGCCAAATAAGGAAACCTGGTATCTATGTTCTCAGCTTGACCCAAGGAATCTATTAAGACCAGTGGCATTTCAACAGGCAGATTTATTCAAAAGTTATTAGCCTTTTTGGAAATTTTATTATAACTTTTGACCACAAGGTGGCGCTGTTTCGAAATATTTTTAGTACCTTCAGGGGATGGTGTTGTTGGCACATTCTGAGTTTCTTAATATTACATCAATGCATTTGTTTAGTATAGCATTTTATTTCACAAAACTCTATTGAAGTCAATGGGAATTTCATGTTTTGTTCTATTATAGCGCCACCAAGAGGCTCAGTCCCACAATTTTTTTTATGTGTCCTCAGAGTGAGCCCATACGTATGTGTGTCAATTTTGGTGAAAATATCTCAATTCACTTCAGAGTTATAGACATTTATATGAAAAAACACGTAAAAAATGACTGACACGTGACTTTGTTTGAATTTTACTACCCCTTACTATCAATATTTTCGCATTTGGGCATTAGCGTATGGCCTATCGACCTATGTTTCCAAACTTCTGGCGGTGGTTTCGTCTCGATCGGACAAGCGGTTTCGAAGATATAGCCAAATGTTTTTTTCGCGCTAAATCGCAACGCTACACAAACCGTAAGACGAAACCCAGCATGTTTGGTATCGTTGGACTCGGCAACGATTCAGGAGCTCAAAAAGATGACTCTCGTGAAAATAAGTCGACCACACCCAAAGTTATAAGCATTTGAAAAAAAAAGTTCACCACTAGGTGGCGCTGTTTCGAAACTTCTCAGGCTCTTTCAGGGCATCGTACTGATGACCCATACCGAGTTTCGTAACAATTCATTCATGCGTTCAGAAAATACAGCATTTTAGCACATAATTCAAAATGGCCGACAGACAAAATGGCCGATCTGGGAAAATTGGATATCAGTCGACTCGGTATGACGCCCTGAATCTAACGAGGCCACTTTTATGATTTTTGAACAAACCGTTCAGGAGTTATGAGCAAAAATAACCATTTTTCATATATCCGGACCAGTAGGTGGCGCTGCGCCGAAACGCTGCATGTTGCCTCAGGTCATGCTTGTGATGACTTGTACCAAGTTTGGTCTGAATACGATAAAGCGTTGCGGAGATACAGCCTTAAGTTTGTTTTTGCAAGCTCTACGTAAAATTATTTTGCACGTCATTCAAAAACTTTTAAGCGAATCAACTTGAATTCCATAACTTTTTGTCCCCACTGTCTGAAGATGATCTGGTGCAATTTTGGTGAAAATCGGAGCATCGGCCTAGGAGGAGTTCGAAAAAGTAGGTTTTTCTGAATATTCAAGATGGCGGCCAAATTATTACGACGGAAAATGACGTCATAGGGTGCAATCGAATCGGCATGAGCTCAGGAACAAGGGGAAAAAAGAATTTTGATGATAGGCCTTACGGTTCAAAAGTTATTAGCATAATAAAAGTAAAACTTTGGACAGGTGGTGGCGCTAGAGGGAATGACTTAGAGACACCAAAATTGGTGTACTTAATGTTGGGACTGTCCTCTATCAGAATGTCAAACCAAAACAACTTTCCCGCAAACGGTTCTATGGGCTGCCATAGACGCCCAGTCGGAAGAAGAAGAAGCAGAATAATAATAATAATAATAATAATAATAAGAACCGGAACAGATACAATAGGTGCCCGCACCTTCGGTGCTTGGCCCCTAAATATAGCTGCAAGCAGCCATTATCGGGGCCAAGCGCAAGAAGCGGCAACAGATGCCATCATGGGTGGGAGTGGCAGACCAATTGCAGCAATGAGCAATCAAAGACATTTTAAGAGAACTTTGGATAAATGGCTAAAAAAATCACATAAAGTAACTTTTAAGATGATTTAATGGTTTATCACTTTTGACAAATAGGTGGCGCAGTTACCAAATTGATGTGATGTGGTCAGAGTGAGGTGACAATGACACATACAAAGTTTGGTGTCAAAAATGTCAAGGCATTGCAGAGATAAAGACTTAATAGTCATTTTGGCAGCATGCCTCAACTTTGCTGCTGCGCTATACGAAAACGGTTTCGTCAATCGACACGAAATCCATAACTTTTAGTCGGCACGGTCTGGAGATGATACGATTCGATTTTGGTGAAAATCGGACAAACGGTCTAGGAGGAGTTCGAAAAAGTAGGTTTTGACTGAAAATCAAGATGGCGGACAGGAAGTTCGGTCAAATAAGGAAAACCTGGTATCTATGTTCTCAGCTTGACCCAAGGAATCTATTAAGACCAGTGGCATTTCAACAGGCAGATTTATTCAAAAGTTATTAGCCTTTTTGGAAATTTTGTTATAACTTTTGACCACTAGGTGGTGCTGTTTCGAAACTTCTCAAGCTCCTTCAGGGCATCGTACTGATGACCCATACCGAGTTTCGTAACAATCCGTTCATGCGTTCAGAAAAACAGCATTTTAGCACATAATTCAAAATGGCCGACAGACAAAATGGCCGATCTGGGAAAATTGGATATCAGTCAACTCGGTATGACGCCCTGAATCTAACGAGCCACTTTTATTATTTTTGGACAAACGTTCAGAGTTATGAGCAAAAATAACCATTTTTCTATCTCCGGACCAGTAGGTGGCGCTGCGCCGAAACGCTGCATGTTGCCTCAGGTCATGCTTGTGATGACTATGTACCAAGTTTGGTCTGAATACGATAAAGCGTTGCGGAGATACAGCCTCAAGTTTGTTTTTGCAAGCACTACGTAAAATTATTTGCACGTTATTCAAAAACTTTTAAGCGAATCAACTTGAATTCCATAACTTTTTGTCCCCACTGTCTGAAGATGATCTGGTGCAATTTTGGTGAGAAATCGGAGCATCGCCCTAGGAGGAGTTCGAAAAAGTAGGTTTTTCTGAAAATTACAAAATGGCGGAAAATTTGCATGACGGAAAATGACGTCATAGGGTGCAATCGAATCGTCATGAGCTCTGGAATCAGAGGAAAAAAGAATTTTGTTGATAGGCCTTACGGATCAAAAGTTATTAGCATAAAATGTGAGTGAAATCTTTGGACAGGTGGTGGCGCTAGAGGGAATAAGTTAGAGACACCAAAATTGGTGTACTTAATGTTGGGACTGTCCTCTATCAGAATGTACCAAACTAACAACTTTCCCGGACACGGTTCTATGGGCTGCCATAGACCCCAGTCGGAAGAAGAAGAATAATAATAAATATAGCTGCAAGCAGCCATTATCGGGGCCAAGCGCAAGAAGCGGCAACAGATGCCATCATGGGTGGGAGTGGCAGACCAATTGCAGCAATGAGCAATCAAAGACATTTTAAGAGAACTTTGGATAAATGGCTAAAAAAATCACATATAAAGTAACTTTTAAGATGATTTAATGGTTTATCACTTTTGACAAATAGGTGGCGCAGTTACCAAATTGATGTGATGTGGTCAGAGTGAGGTGACAATGACACATACAAAGTTTGGTGTCAAAATGTCAAGGCATTGCAGAGATAAAGACTTAATAGTCATTTTGGCAGCATGCCTCAACTTTGCTGCTGCGCTATACGAAAACGGTTTCGTCAATCGACACGAAATCCATAACTTTTAGTCGGCACGGTCTGGAGATGATACGATTCGATTTTGGTGAAAATCGGACAAACGGTCTAGGAGGAGTTCAAAAAAGTAGGTTTTGACTGAAAATCAAGATGGCGGACAGGAAGTGCGGTCAAATAAGGAAAACCTGGTATCTATGTTCTCAGCTTGACCCAAGGAATCTATTAAGACCAGTGGCATTTCAACAGGCAGATTTATTCAAAAGTTATTAGCCTTTTTGTAAATTTTGTTATAACTTTTGACCACTAGGGGTGCTGTTTCGAAACTTCTCAAGCTCCTTCAGGGCATCGTACTGATGACCCATACCGAGTTTCGTAACAATCGTTCATGCGTTCAGAAAATACAGCATTTTAGCACATAATTCAAAATGGCCGACAGACAAAATGGCCGATCTGGGAAAATTGGATATCAGTCGACTCGGTATGACGCCCTGAATCTAACGAGGCCACTTTTATGATTTTTGGACAAACCGTTCAGGAGTTATGAGCAAAAATAACCATTTTTCATATCTCTGGACCAGTAGGTGGCGCTGCGCCGAAACGCTGCATGTTGCCTCAGGTCATGCTTGTGATGACTTGTACCAAGTTTGGTCTGAATACGATAAAGCGTTGCGGAGATACAGCCTTAAGTTTGTTTTCGCAAGCGCTACGTAAAATTTGTTTGCACTTATTCAAAACGTTTAAGCGAATCAACTTGAATTCCATAACTTTTTGTCCCACTGTCTGAAGATGATTGGTGCAATTTTGGTAAATTCGGAGCATCGCCTAGGAGGAGTTCGAAAAAGTAGGTTTTTCTGAAAATTCAAAATGGCGGAAAAATTTGCATGCGGAAAATGACGTCATAGGGTGCAATCGAATCGTCATGAGCTCAGGAATCAGGGAAAAAAGAATTTTGTTGATAGGCCTTACGGATCAAAAGTTATTAGCATAAATGTGAGTGAAACTTTGGACAGGTGGTGGCGCTAGAGGGAATGAGTTAGAGACACCAAAATTGGTGTACTTAATGTTGGGACTGTCCTCTATCAGAATGTCAAACCAAAACAACTTTCCCGGACACGGTTCTATGGGCTGCCATAGACCCCCAGTCGGAAGAAGAAGAATAATAATAAATATAGCTGCAAGCAGCAATAACCGGGGCCAAGCGCAAGAAGCGGCAACAGATGCCATCATGGGTGGGAGTGGCAGAACAACTGCAGCAAGCAGCAATTAAAGACATTTTAAGAGAACTTTGGATAAATGGCTAAAAAATCATATAACAGCAACTTTTAAGATAATTTAATGGTTTATCACTTTCGACCAATAGGTGGCGCAGTTACAAAACTGATGTGATGTGGTCAGAGTGAAGTGACAATGACACATATAAAGTTTGGTGTCAATATGTCAAGGCATTGCAGAGATAAAGCCTGAATAGTGCTTTTAGCATAATGCCTCAACTTTGCTGCTGCGCTATACGAAACCGGTTTCATCTATCGACACGAAATCTATAACTTTTAGTCGGCACGGTCTGTAGATGATACGATTCGATTTTGGTGAAAATCGGACAAACGGTCTAGGAGGAGTTCGAAAAAGTAGGTTTTGACTGAAAATCAAGATGGCGGACAGGAAGTTCGGCCAAATAAGGAAAACCTGGTATCTATGTTCTCAGATTGACCCAAGGAATCTATTAAGATCAGTGGCATTTCAACAGGCAGATTTATTCAAAAGTTATTAGCCTTTTTGGATATTTTGTTATAACTTTTGACCACAAGGTGGCGCTGTTTCAAAATACTTTTAGTACCTTCAGGGGATGGTGTTGTTGGCACATTCTGAGTTTCTTAATATTACATCAATGCATTTGTTTAGTATAGCATTTTATTTCACAAAACTGTATTGAACTCAATGGGAATTTCATGTTTTGTTCTATTATAGCGCCACCAAGAGGCTCAATCCCACCATTTTTTTTATGTGACCTCAAAGTGAGCCCATACATGTGTGTGTAAAATTTGGTGAAAATATCTCATTTAGTTTTGGAGTTATATACATTTATGTGAATAAACACATAAAAAATGACTGACACTTGACTTTGATTGGATTTTACTACCCCTTACTATCAATATTTTCGCATTTGGGCATTAGCGTATAGCCTATCGACCTATGTTTCCAAACTTCTGGCGGTGGTTTCGTCTCGATCGGACAAGCGGTTTCGAAGATATCGGCAAATGTTTTTTAAGCGCTAAATCACAACGCTACACAAACCGTAAACAAAACCTAAGCATATTTGGTATCTGTGGACTCGGCAAGGATTCAGGATCCCAACGAGATGACTCCCGTGAAAATACGTCAAACACAACCAGAGTTATAAGCATTTGAAAAATCAATTTTGCCACTAGGTGGCGCTGTTTCGAAACTTCTCAGGCTCCTTCAGGGTATCGTACTGATGACCCATACCGAGTTTCGTAACAATTTGTTCATGCGTTCATAAAATACAGCATTTTAGCACATAATTCAAAATGGCCGACAGCCAAAATGGCCGATCTGGGAAAATTGGATATCTGTCGACTCGGCATGACGCCCTGAATCTAACAAGACCAACTTTATTATTTTTGGACAAACTGTTCAGTAGTTATGAGCAAAAATAGCAATTTTTCGTATCTCTGGACCAGTAGGTGGCGCTACGCCGAAACGCAGCATGTAGCCTCAGGTCATGCTTGTAATGACATGTACCAAGTTTGGTTTGAATACGATAAAGCGTTGCGGAGATACAGCCTTATGTCTGTTTTCGCAAGCGCTACTTAAAATTAATTTGCGTGGTATTCGAGAACAACTTGCAGCGTTTTTATGAATTCCATAACTTTTTGTCAGCACGGTCTGGAGATGATCTGGTTCAATTTTGGTGAGAATCGGAACAACGGCCTAGGAGGAGTTCGAAAAAGTAGCTTTTTCGGATAATTACAAATGGCGGACAAATTGTCGTGACGGAAAATGACGTCATAGGGTGCAATCGAATCGGCATGAGCCAAGGAATAAGAGGACAAAGGATTTGTGATTCTAGCCATTATGGTTCAAAAGTTATAAGCATAAACATGAGTAAATCTTTGGACAGTTGGTGGCGCTAGAGGGATTGAGTTGGAGACTCCAAATTTGCTCTGGTGACTTTTCAGACTGTCCTCTATCAGTGTACCAAATTTCATAACTTTCCCGCAAACGGTTCTATGGGCTGCCATAGACACCCAGTCGGAAGAAGAATAATAATAAGAACGGGAACAGATACAATAGGTGCCACCGCACCTTCGGTGCTTGGCCCCTAACAAGCAGCCATTATCGGGGCCAAGCGCAAGAAGCGGCAACAGATGCCATCATGGGTGGGAGTGGCAGACCAACTGCAGCAATGAGCCATTAAAGACATTTTAAGAGAACTTTGGATAAATGGCTAAAAAAATCATAGATACAGCAACTTTTAAGATAATTTAATGGTTTATCACTTTCGACCAATAGGTGGCGCAGTTACAAAACTTTGTAATGTGGTCAGAGTGAAGTGACAAATGACACATATAAAGTTTGGTGTCAATATGTCAAGGCATTGCAGAGATAAAGCCTGAATAGTGCTTTTAGCATCATGCCTCAACTTTGCTGCTGCGCTATACGAAAACGGTTTCGTCAATCGACACGAAATCCATAACTTTTAGTCGGCACGGTCTGGAGATGATACGATTCGATTTTGGTGAAAATCGGACAAACGGTCTAGGAGGAGTTCGAAAAAGTAGGTTTTGACTGAAAATCAAGATGGCGGACAGGAAGTTTGGTCAAATAAGGAAAACCTGGTGTCTATGTTCTCAGCTTGACCCAAGGAATCTATTAAGACCAGTGGCATTTCAACAGGCAGATTAATTCAAAAGTTATTAGCCTTTTTGGAAATTTTGTTATAACTTTTGACCACTAGGTGGCACTGTTTCGAAACTTCTCACGCTCCTTCAGGGCATCGTACTGATGACCCATACTGAGTTTCGTAACAATTCGTTCATGCGTTCAGAAAATACAGCATTTTAGCACATAATTCAAAATGGCCGACAGACAAAATGGCTGATCTGGTAAAATTTTATATCAGACGACCGGTATGATGCCCTGAATCTAACGAGACCACTTTTATGATTTTTGGACAAATTGTTCAGATGTTATAAGCAAAAATATCCATGTTTCATATCTCCGGACCAGTAGGTGGCGCTGCGCCGAAACGCAGCATGTAGCCTCAGGTCATGCTTGTGATGACATGTACCAAGTTTGGTCTGAATACAATTAAGCGTTGCGGAGATACAGCCTTAAGTTTGTTTTCGCAAGCGCTACGTAAAATTATTTTGCAAGTTATTCAAAAACTGTTAAGCGAATCAACTTGAATTCCATAACTTTTTGTCCCCACTGCCTGAAGATGATCTGGTGCAATTTTGGTGAAAATCGGAGCATCGGCCTAGGAGGAGTTCGAAAAAGTAGCTTTTTTGGAAAATTCAAGATGGCGGCCAAATTTGCATGACGGAAAATGACGTCATAGGGTGCAATCGAATCGGCATAAGCTCAGAAACATGGGGAAAAAAGAATTTCTATGATAGGCCTTACGGTTCAAAAGTTATTAGCAAAACAAAAGTAAAACTTTGGACAGGTGGTGGCGCTAGAGGGAATGAGTTAGAGACACCAAAATTGGTGTATTTAATGTTGGGACTGTCCTCTATTAGAATGTCAAACCAAAACAACTTTCCCGCAATCGGTTCTATGGGCTACCATAGACGCCCAGTCGGAAGAAGAATAAAAAAGAACCGGAACAGAAACAATTGATAATATAGCTGCAAGCAGCCATTATCGGGGCCAAGCAGCATAAGACGACAAGACATGCCAACATTGCTTAAAGTGTCAGACCAACTGCAACAATGAGCAATTAAAGACATTTAAAGACAATTGTAGGCGAAATGGCTGAAAAATCATAGAAACTCTAAATAAAAATATGATTTAATGGAGTATCACTTTCGACCAATAGGTGGCGCAGTTAGCAAATTGATGTGATGTGGTCAGGGTGAGGTGACAATGACACATACAAAGTTTGGTGTCAAAATGTCAAGGCATTGCAATGTTAAACACTTAATAGTCATTTTGGCAGCATGCCTCAAATTTGCTGCTGCGGTATACGAAAACGGTTTCATCTATCGACACGAAATCTATAACTTTTAGTCGGCACGGTCTGGAGATGATACGATTCGATTTTGGTGAAAATCGGAAAAACGGTCTAGGAGGAGTTCGAAAAAGTAGGTTTTGACTGAAAATCAAGATGGCGGACAGGAAGTTCGGCCAAATAAGGAAAACCTGGTATCTATGTTCTCAGCTTGACCCAAGGAATCTATTAAGACCAGTGGCATTTCAACAGGCAGATTTATTCAAAAGTTATTAGCCTTTTTGGAAATTTTATTATAACTTTTGACCACAAGGTGGCGCTGTTTCGAAATATTTTTAGTACCTTCAGGGGATGGTGTTGTTGGCACATTCTGAGTTTCTTAATATTACATCAATGCATTTGTTTAGTATAGCATTTTATTTCACAAAACTCTATTGAAGTCAATGGGAATTTCATGTTTTGTTCTATTATAGCGCCACCAAGAGGCTCAGTCCCACAATTTTTTTTATGTGTCCTCAGAGTGAGCCCATACGTATGTGTGTCAATTTTGGTGAAAATATCTCAATTCACTTCAGAGTTATAGACACTTATATGAAAAAACACGTAAAAAATGACTGACACGTGACTTTGTTTGAATTTTACGACCCCTTACTATCAATATTTTCGCATTTGGGCATTAGCGTTTAGCCTATCGACCTATGTTTCCAAACTTCTGGCGGTGGTTTCGTCTCGATCGGACAAGCGGTTTCGAAGATATAGCCAAATGTTTTTTTCGCGCTAAATCGCAACGCTACACAAACCCTAAGACGAAACCCAGCATGTTTGGTATCGTTGGACTCGGCAACGATTCAGGAGCTCAAAAAGATGACTCTCGTGAAAATAAGTCGACCACACCCAAAGTTATAAGCATTTGAAAAAAAAAGTTCACCACTAGGTGGCGCTGTTTCGAAACTTCTCAGGCTCTTTCAGGGCATCGTACTGATGACCCATACCGAGTTTCGTAACAATTCGTTCATGCGTTCAGAAAATACAGCATTTTAGCACATAATTCAAAATGGCCGACAGACAAAATGGCCGATCTGGGAAAATTGGATATCAGTCGACTCGGTATGACGCCCTGAATCTAACGAGGCCACTTTTATGATTTTTGAACAAACCGTTCAGGAGTTATGAGCAAAAATAACCATTTTTCATATCTCCGGACCAGTAGGTGGCGCTGCGCCGAAACGCTGCATGTTGCCTCAGGTCATGCTTGTGATGACTTGTACCAAGTTTGGTCTGAATACGATAAAGCGTTGCGGAGATACAGCCTTAAGTTTGTTTTCGCAAGCTCTACGTAAAATTATTTTGCACGTCATTCAAAAACTTTTAAGCGAATCAACTTGAATTCCATAACTTTTTGTCCCCACTCTCTGAAGATGATCTGGTGCGATTTTGGTGAAAATCGGAGCATCGGCCTAGGAGGAGTTCGAAAAAGTAGGTTTTTCTGAAAATTCAAGATGGCGGCCAAATTATTATGACGGAAAATGACGTCATAGGGTGCAATCGAATCGGCATGAGCTCAGGAACAAGGGGAAAAAAGAATTTTGATGATAGGCCTTACGGTTCAAAAGTTATTAGCATAATAAAAGTGAAACTTTGGACAGGTGGTGGCGCTAGAGGGAATGACTTAGAGACACCAAAATTGGTGTACTTAATGTTGGGAGTGTCCTCTATCAGAATGTCAAACCAAAACAACTTTCCCGCAAACGGTTCTATGGGCTGCCATAGACGCCCAGTCGGAAGAAGAAGCAGAATAATAATAATAATAATAATAAGAACCGGAACAGATACAATAGGTGCCTCCGCACCTTTGGTGCTTGGCCCCTAAATATAGCTGCAAGCAGCCATTACCGGGGCCAAGCGCAAGAAGCGGCAACAGATGCCATCATGGGTGGGAGTGGCAGACCAACTGCAGCAATGAGCAATTAAAGACATTTTAAGAGAACTTTGGATAAATGGCATTAAATCACATATACAGTAACTTTTAAGATAATTTAATGGTTTATCACTTTCGACAAATAGGTGGAGCACTTACGAAATTGATGTGATGTGGTCAGAGTGAGGTGAAAATGACACATACAAAGTTTGGTGTCAAAATGTCAAGGCATTGCAGAGATAAAGACTGAATAGTCCTTTTGGCATCCTACCCCAACTTTGCTGCTGCGCTACACGAAAACGGTTCTGTCTATCAACACGAAATCCATAACTTTTAGTCGGCACGGTCTGGAGATGATACGATTCGATTTTGGTGAAAATCGGACAAACGGTCTAGGAGGAGTTCGAAAAAGTAGGTTTTGACTGAAAATCAAGATGGCGGACAGGAAGTTCGGCCAAATTAGGAAAATCTGGTATCTATGTTCTCAGCTTGACCCAAGGAATCTATTAAGACCAGTGGCATTTCAACAGGGAGATGTATTCAAAAGTTATTAGCCTTTTTGCAAATTTTGTTATAACTTTTGACCACTAGGTGGCGCTGTTTCGAAACTTCTCACGCTCCTTCAGGGCATCGTACTGATGACCCATACTGAGTTTCGTAACAATTCGTTCATGCGTTCAGAAAATACAGCATTTTAGCACATAATTCAAAATGGCCGACAGACAAAATGGCTGATGTGGTAAAATTTTATATCAGACGACCCGGGATGACGCCCTGAATCTAACGAGACCACTTTTATGATTTTTGGACAAATTGTTCAGAAGTTATAAGCAAAAATAGCCATGTTTCATATCTCCGGACCAGTAGGTGGCGCTGCGCCGAAACGCAGCATGTAGTCTCAGGTCATGCTTGAGATGATATGTACCAAGTTTGGTCTGAATACGATTAAGCGTTGCGAAGATACAGCCTTAAGTTTGTTTTCGCAAGCGCTACGTAAAATTATTTTGCACGGTATTCAAAAACTGTTAAGCGAATATACTTGAATTCCATAACTTTTTGTCCACACTGCCTAAAGATGATCTGGTGCAATTTTGGTGAAAATCGGAGCATCGGCCTAGGAGGAGTTCGAAAAAGTAGGTTTTTCTGAAAATTCAAAATGGCGGAAAAATTTGCATGACGGAAAATGACGTCATATGGTGCAATCGAATCGTCATGAGCTCAGGAATCAGAGGAAAAAAGAATTTTGTTGATAGGCCTTACGGTTCAAAAGTTATTAGCATAATAAAAGTGAAACTTTGGACATGTGGTGGCGCTAGAGGGAATGAGTTAGAGACACCAAAATTGGTGCATTTAATGTTGGGACTGTCTTCTAACAGAATGTCAAATCAAAACAACTTTCCCGCAAACGTTTCTATGGGCTGCCATAGACGCCCAGTCGGAAGAAGAATAAAAAAGAACCGGAACAGAAACAATTGGTAATATAGCTGCAAGCAGCCATTAAACGGGGCCAAGCAGTAGAAGACGATAAGACATGCCAACATGGCTGAAAGTGTCAGACCAACTGAAAAAATGAGCAATTTAAAGACATTTTAAGAGGAATTTCGGCAAATGGTCGAAAAATCATGCATACAGTAACTTATGAGATGATTTAATGGTTTATCACTTTCGACCAATAGGTGGCGCAGTTATGAACTCGATGTGATGTGGTCAGAGTGAAGTGACAATGACACATACAAAGTTAGTTGTCAATATGTCGAGACATTGCAGATATAAAGCCTTAATAGTCATTTTGGCAGCATGCCTCAACTTTGCTGCTGCGGTATACGAAAACGGTTTTGTCTATCGACACGAAATCCATAACTTTTGGTCGGGACGGTCTGAAGATGATACGATTCGATTTTGGTGAAAATCGGAAAAAACGGTCTAGGAGGAGTTCGAAAAAGTAGGTTTTGACTGAAAATCAAGATGGCGGACAGGAAGTTCGGCCAAATAAGGAAAACCTGGTATCTATGTTCTCAGCTTGACCCAAGGAATCTATTAAGACCAGTGGCATTTCAACAGGCAGATTTATTCAAAAGTTATTAGCCTTTTTGGAAATTTTATTATAACTTTTGACCACAAGGTGGCGCTGTTTCGAAATATTTTTAGTACCTTCAGGGGATGGTGTTGTTGGCACATTCTGAGTTTCTTAATATTACATCAATGCATTTGTTTAGTATAGCATTTTATTTCACAAAACTCTATTGAAGTCAATGGGAATTTCATGTTTTGTTCTATTATAGCGCCACCAAGAGGCTCAGTCCCACAATTTTTTTTATGTGTCCTCAGAGTGAGCCCATACGTATGTGTGTCAATTTTGGTGAAAATATCTCAATTCACTTCAGAGTTATAGACACTTATATGAAAAAACACGTAAAAAATGACTGACACGTGACTTTGTTTGAATTTTACTACCCCTTACTATCAATATTTTCGCATTTGGGCATTAGCGTATAGCCTATCGACCTATGTTTCCAAACTTCTGGCGGTGGTTTCGTCTCGATCGGACAAGCGGTTTCGAAGATATAGCCAAATGTTTTTTTCGCGCTAAATCGCAACGCTACACAAACCGTAAGACGAAACCCAGCATGTTTGGTATCGTTGGACTCGGCAACGATTCAGGAGCTCAAAAAGATGACTCTCGTGAAAATAAGTCGACCACACCCAAAGTTATAAGCATTTGAAAAAAAAAGTTCACCACTAGGTGGCGCTGTTTCGAAACTTCTCAGGCTCTTTCAGGGCATCGTACTGATGACCCATACCGAGTTTCGTAACAATTCGTTCATGCGTTCAGAAAATACAGCATTTTAGCACATAATTCAAAATGGCCGACAGACAAAATGGCCGATCTGGGAAAATTGGATATCAGTCGACTCGGTATGACGCCCTGAATCTAACGAGGCCACTTTTATGATTTTTGAACAAACCGTTCAGGAGTTATGAGCAAAAATAACCATTTTTCATATCTCCGGACCAGTAGGTGGCGCTGCGCCGAAACGCTGCATGTTGCCTCAGGTCATGCTTGTGATGACTTGTACCAAGTTTGGTCTGAATACGATAAAGCGTTGCGGAGATACAGCCTTAAGTTTGTTTTCGCAAGCTCTACGTAAAATTATTTTGCACGTCATTCAAAAACTTTTAAGCGAATCAACTTGAATTCCATAACTTTTTGTCCCCACTGTCTGAAGATGATCTGGTGCAATTTTGGTGAAAATCGGAGCATCGGCCTAGGAGGAGTTCGAAAAAGTAGCTTTTTCTGAAAATTCAAGATGGCGGCCAAATTATTATGACGGAAAATGACGTCATAGGGTGCAATCGAATCGGCATGAGCTCAGGAACAAGGGGAAAAAAGAATTTTGATGATAGGCCTTACGGTTCAAAAGTTATTAGCATAATAAAAGTGAAAATTTGGACAGGTGGTGGCGCTAGAGGGAATGACTTAGAGACACCAAAATTGGTGTATTTAATGTTGGGACTGTCCTCTATCAGAATGTCAAACCAAAACAACTTTCCCGCAATCGGTTCTATGGGCTGCCATAGACGCCCAGTCGGAAGAAAAAGAATAATAATAATAAGAACGGGAACAGATACAATAGGTGCCCGCACCTTCGGTGCTTGGCCCCTAAATATAGCTGCAAGCAGCAATAACCGGGGCCAAGCGCAAAGAAGACGACAAGACATGTCAACATGTGTCAGACCAACTGCAGCAAGGAGCAATTTAAGACATTTAAAGATTAATTTAGGCAAAATGGCTTAAAAATCACACTAATTAACTAAAAATGTGATTTAATGGATTATCACTTTTGACCAATAGGTGGCGTAGTTACAAAAACGATGTGATGTGGTCAGAGTCTGGTGACAATGACAAACCTTAAGACCAGTGGCATTAAAATACGCAGATTTATTCAAAAGTTTTTAGAAATTATGTTATAACTTTTGACCAAAAGGTGGCGCTGTCTCGAAATGTTTTGAGTACCTTCAGGGCATGGTGCTGATGGCACATGCTGAGTTTTGTAATGTTACACCAATGCATTCGTTAAGAATAGCATGTTACGTTCTATTATAGCGCCACCAAGAGGCTCAATCCCACCATTTTTTTTTATGTGACCTCAAAGTGAGCCCATACATGTGTGTGTAAAATTTGGTGAAAATATCTCATTTAGTTTTGGAGTTATATACATTTATGTGAATAAACACATAAAAAATGACTGACACGTGACTTTGATTGGATTTTACTACCCCTTACTATCAATATTTTCGCATTTGGGCATTAGCGTATAGCCTATCGACCTATGTTTCCAAACTTCTGGCGGTGGTTTCGTCTCGATCGGACAAGCGGTTTCGAAGATATCGGCAAATGTTTTTTAAGCGCTAAATCACAACGCTACACAAACCGTAAACAAAACCTAAGCATATTTGGTATCTGTGGACTCGGCAAGGATTCAGGATCCCAACGAGATGACTCCCGTGAAAATATGTCAAACACAACCAGAGTTATCAGCATTTGAAAAATCAATTTTTCCACTAGGTGGCGCTGTTTCGAAACTTCTCAGGCTCCTTCAGGGTATCGTACTGATGACCCATACCGATTTTCGTAACAATTCGTTCATGCGTTCATAAAATACAGCATTTTAGCACATAATTCAAAATGGCCGACAGCCAAAATGGCCGATCTGGGAAAATTGGATATCTGTCGACTCGGCATGACGCCCTGAATCTAACAAGACCAACTTTATTATTTTTGGACAAACTGTTCAGTAGTTATGAGCAAAAATAGCAATTTTTCGTATCTCTGGACCAGTAGGTGGCGCTGCGCCGAAACGCAGCATGTAGCCTCAGGTCATGCTTGTAATGACATGTACCAAGTTTGGTTTGAATACGATAAAGCGTTGCGGAGATACAGCCTTATGTCTGTTTTCGCAAGCGCTACTTAAAATTAATTTGCGTGGTATTCGAGAACAACTTGCAGCGTTTTTATGAATTCCATAACTTTTTGTCAGCACGGTCTGGAGATGATCTGGTTCAATTTTGGTGAGAATCGGAACAACGGCCTAGGAGGAGTTCGAAAAAGTAGCTTTTTCGGATAATTACAAATGGCGGACAAATTGTCGTGACGGAAAATGACGTCATAGGGTGCAATCGAATCGGCATGAGCCAAGGAATAAGAGGACAAAGGATTTGTGATTCTAGCCATTATGGTTCAAAAGTTATAAGCATAAACATGAGTAAATCTTTGGACAGTTGGTGGCGCTAGAGGGATTGAGTTGGAGACTCCAAATTTGCTCTGCTGACTTTTCAGACTGTCCTCTATCAGTGTACCAAATTTCATAACTTTCCCGCAAACGGTTCTATGGGCTGCCATAGACGCCCAGTCGGAAGAAACGGAAGAATAATAAGAACCGGAACAGATACAATAGGTGCCACCGCACCTTCGGTGCTTGGCCCCTAAATATAGCTGCAAGCAGCCATTACCGGGGCCAAGCGCAAGAAGCGGCAACAGATGCCATCATGGGTGGGAGTGGCAGACCAACTGCAGCAAGGAGCAATTAAAGACATTTTAAGAGAACTTGGATAAATGGCTAAAAAATCACATATACAGTAACTTTTAAGATGATTTAAAGGTTTATCATTTTTGACAAATAGGTGGCGCAGTTACCAAATTGATGTGATGTGGTCAGAGTGAGGTGACAATGACACATACAAAGTTTGGTGTCAAAATGTCAAGGCATTGCAGAGATAAAGACTTAATAGTCATTTTGGCAGCATGCCTCAACTTTGCTGCTGCGCTATACGAAAACGGTTTCGTCAATCGACACGAAATCCATAACTTTTAGTCGGCACAGTCTGGAGATGATACGATTCGATTTTGGTGAAAATCGGACAAAACGGTCTAGGAGGAGTTCGAAAAAGTAGGTTTTGACTGAAAATCAAGATGGCGGACAGGAAGTTCGGCCAAATTAGGAAAATCTGGTATCTATGTTCTCAGCTTGACCCAAGGAATCTATTAAGACCAGTGGCATTTCAACAGGGAGATTTATTCAAAAGTTATTTAGCCTTTTTGGAAATTTAGTTATAACTTTTGACCACAAGGTGGCGCTGTTTCGAAACTTCTCAGGCTCCTTCAGGGCATCGTACTGATGACCCATACTGAGTTTCGTAACAATTCGTTCATGCGTTCAGAAAATACAGCATTTTAGCACATAATTCAAAATGGCCGACAGACAAAATGGCCGATATGGGAAAATTGGATATCAATCAACTCAACATGACGCCCTGAATCTAACGAGACCACATTTATGATTTTTGGACAAACCGTTCAGGAGTTATGAGCAAAAATAGCCATTTTTCATATCTCCGGACCAGTAGGTGGCGCTGCGCCGAAACGCTGCAGGTAGCCTCAGGTCATGCTTGTGATGACATGTACCAAGTTTGGTCTGAATACGATAAAGCGTTGCGGAGATACAGCCATAAGTTTGTTTTCGTAAGCGCTACGTAAAATTATTTTGCACGTTATTCAAAAACTTTTAAGCGAATCAACTTGAATTCCATAACTTTTTGTCCCCACTGTCTGAAGATGATCTGGTGCAATTTTGGTGAAAATCGGAGCATCGCCCTAGGAGGAGTTCGAAAAAGTAGGTTTTTCTGAAAATTCAAAATGGCGGAAAAATTTGCATGACGGAAAATGACGTCATAGGGTGCAATCGAATCGTCATGAGCTCAGGAATCAGAGGAAAAAAGAATTTTGTTGATAGGCCTTACGGTTCAAAAGTTATTAGCATAAATGTGAGTGAAACTTTGGACAGGTGGTGGCGCTAGAGGGAATAAGTTAGAGACACCAAAATTGGTGTAATTAATGATGGGACTGTCCTCTATCAGAATGTCAAACCAAAACAACTTTCCCGGACACGGTTCTATGGGCTGCCATAGACCCCCAGTCGGAAGAAGAAGAATAATAATAATAATAATAATAAATATAGCTGCAAGCAGCCATTACCGGGGCCAAGCGCAAGAAGCGGCAACAGATGCCATCATGGGTGGGAGTGGCAGACCAACTGCAGCAAGGAGCAATTAAAGACATTTTAAGAGAACTTTGGATAAATGGCTAAAAAATCACATATACAGTAACTTTTAAGATGATTTAATGGTTTATCACTTTTGACAAATAGGTGGCGCAGTTACCAAATTGATGTGATGTGGTCAGAGTGAGGTGACAATGACACATACAAAGTTTGGTGTCAAAATGTCAAGGCATTTCAGAGATAAAGACTTAATAGTCATTTTGGCAGCATGCCTCAAATTTGCTGCTGCGCTATACGAAAACGGTTTCGTCAATCGACACGAAATCCATAACTTTTAGTCGGCACGGTCTGGAGATGATACGATTCGATTTTGGTGAAAATCGGACAAACGGTCTAGGAGGAGTTCAAAAAAGTAGGTTTTGACTGAAAATCAAGATGGCGGACAGGAAGTTCGGCCAGATAAGGAAAACCTGGTATCTATGTTCTCAGCTTGACCCAAGGAATCTATTAAGACCAGTGGCATTTCAACAGGCAGATTTTTTCAAAAGTTATTAGCCTTTTTGGAAATTTCTTTATAACTTTTGACCACTAGGTGGTGCTGTTTCGAAACTTCTCAAGCTCCTTCAGGGCATCGTACTGATGACCCATACGAGTTTCGTAACAATTCGTTCATGCGTTCAGAAAATACAGCATTTTAGCACATAATTCAAAATGGCGACAGACAAAATGGCTGATCTGGGAAAATTGGATATCAGTCGACTCGGTATGACGCCCTGAATCTAACGAGGCCACTTTTATGATTTTTGGACAAACCGTTCAGGAGTTATGAGCAAAAACAACCATTTTTCATATCTCCGGACCAGTAGGTGGCGCTGCGCCGAAACGCTGCATGTTGCCTCAGGTCATGCTTGTGATGACATGTACCAAGTTTGGTCTGAATACGATAAAGCGTTGCGGAGATACAGCCTTAAGTTTGTTTTCGCAAGCTCTACGTAAAATTATTTTGCACGTCATTCAAAAACTTTTAAGCGAATCAACTTGAATTCCATAACTTTTTGTCCCCACTGTCTGAAGATGATCTGGTGCAATTTTGGTGAAAATCGGAGCATCGCCCTAGGAGGAGTTCGAAAAAGTAGGTTTTTCTGAAAATTCAAAATGGCGGAAAAATTTGCATGACGGAAAATGACGTCATAGGGTGCAATCGAATCGTCATGAGCTCAGGAATCAGAGGAAAAAAGAATTTTGTTGATAGGCCTTACGGATCAAAAGTTATTAGCATAAATGTGAGTGAAACTTTGGACAGTTGGTGGCGCTAGAGGGAATGAGTTAGAGACACCAAAATTGGTGTACTTAATGATGGGACTGTCCTCTATCAGAATGTCAAGCCAAAACAACTTTCCCGGACACGGTTCTATGGGCTGCCATAGACCCTCAGTCGGAAGAAGAAGAATAATAATAATAATAATAATAATAATAAGAACCGGAACAGATACAATAGGTGCCTCCGCACCTTCGGTGCTTGGCCCCTAATAACAAGCAGCCATTACCGGGGCCAAGCAGCATAAGACGACAAGACATGCCAACATTGCTGAAAGTGTCAGACCAACTGCAACAATGAGCAATTAAAGACATTTAAAGACAATTGTAGGCGAAATGGCTGAAAAATCATAGAAACTCTAAATAAAAATATGATTTAATGGAGTATCACTTTCGACCAATAGGTGGCGCAGTTAGCAAATTGATGTGATGTGGTCAGGGTGAGGTGACAATGACACATACAAAGTTTGGTGTCAAAATGTCAAGGCATTGCAATGTTAAACACTTAATAGTCATTTTGGCAGCATGCCTCAAATTTGCTGCTGCGGTATACGAAAACGGTTTCATCTATCGACACGAAATCCATAACTTTTAGTCGGCACGGTCTGGAGATGATACGATTCGATTTTGGTGAAAATCGGAAAAAACGGTCTAGGAGGAGTTCGAAAAAGTAGGTTTTGACTGAAAATCAAGATGGCGGACAGGAAGTTCGGCCAAATAAGGAAAACCTGGTATCTATGTTCTCAGCTTGACCCAATGAATCTATTAAGACCAGTGGCATTTCAACAGGCAGATTTATTCAAAAGTTATTAACCTTTTTGGAAATTTTATTATAACTTTTGACCACAAGGTGATGCTGTTTCGAAATATTTTTAGTACCTTCAGGGGATGGTGTTGTTGGCACATTCTGAGTTTCTTAATATTACATCAATGCATTTGTTTAGTATAGCATTTTATTTCACAAAACTCTATTGAAGTCAATGGGAATTTCATGTTTTGTTCTATTATAGCGCCACCAAGAGGCTCAGTCCCACAATTTTTTTTATGTGTCCTCAGAGTGAGCCCATACGTATGTGTGTCAATTTTGGTGAAAATATCTCAATTCACTTCAGAGTTATAGACATTTATATGAAAAAACACGTAAAAAATGACTGACACGTGACTTTGTTTGAATTTTACTACCCCTTACTATCAATATTTTCGCATTTGGGCATTAGCGTATAGCCTATCGACCTATGTTTCCAAACTTCTGGCGGTGGTTTCGTCTCGATCGGACAAGCGGTTTCGAAGATATAGCCAAATGTTTTTTTCGCGCTAAATCGCAACGCTACACAAACCGTAAGACGAAACCCAGCATGTTTGGTATCGTTGGACTCGGCAACGATTCAGGAGCTCAAAAAGATGACTCTTGTGAAAATAAGTCGACCACACCCAAAGTTATAAGCATTTGAAAAAAAAAGTTCACCACTAGGTGGCGCTGTTTCGAAACTTCTCAGGCTCCTTCAGGGCATCGTACTGATGACCCATACCGAGTTTCGTAACAATTCGTTCATGCGTTCAGAAAATACAGCATTTTAGCACATAATTCAAAATGGCCGACAGACAAAATGGCCGATATGGAAAAATTGGATATCAGTCGACTCGGTATGACGCCCTGAATCTAACGAGGCCACTTTTATGATTTTTGGACAAACCGTTCAGGAGTTATGAGCAAAAATAGCCATTTTTCATATCTCCGGACCAGTAGGTGGCGCTGCGCCGAAACGCTGCATGTTGCCTCAGGTCATGCTTGTGATGACTTGTACCAAGTTTGGTCTGAATACGATAAAGCGTTGCGGAGATACAGCCTTAAGTTTGTTTTCGCAAGCGCTACGTAAAATTAGTTTGCACGTTTATCAAAAACGATTTGACGAATCAACTTGAATTCCATAACTTTTTGTCCCCACTGCCTGAAGATGATTTGGTGCAATTTTGGTGAAAATCGGAGCATCGGCCTAGGAGGAGTTCGAAAAAGTAGGTTTTTCTGAAAATTCAAAATTGCGGCCATATTTTTATGACGGAAAATGACGTCATAGGATGCAATCGAATCGTCATGAGCTCAGGAATCAGACGAAAAAAGAATTTTGTTGATAGGCCTTACGGTTCAAAAGTTATTAGCATAATAAAAGTGAAACTTTGGACAGGTGGTGGCGCTAGAGGGAATGACTTAGAGACACCAAAATTGGTGTATTTAATGTTGGGACTGTCCTCTATCAGAATGTCAAACCAAAACAACTTTCCCGCAATCGGTTCTATGGGCTGCCATAGACGCCCAGTCGGAAGAAAAAGAATAATAAATATAGCTGCAAGCAGCCATTAAACGGGGCCAAGCAGTAGAAGACGATAAGACATGCCAACATGGCTGAAAGTGTCAGACCAACTGAAAAAATGAGCAATTTAAAGACATTTTAAGAGGAATTTCGGCAAATGGTCGAAAAATCATGCATACAGTAACTTATGAGATTATTTAATGGTTTATCACTTTCGACCAATAGGTGGCGCAGCTATGAACTCGATGTGATGTGGTCAGAGTGAAGTGACAATGACACATACAAAGTTAGTTGTCAATATGTCGAGACATTGCAGATATAAAGCCTTAATAGTCATTTTGGCAGCATGCCTCAACTTTGCTGCTGCGGTATACGAAAACGGTTTTGTCTATCGACACGAAATCCATAACTTTTGGTCGGGAAGGTCTGAAGATGATACGATTCGATTTTGGTGAAAATCGGACAAACGATCTAGGAGGAGTTCGAAAAAGTAGCTTTTGAATGAAAATCAAGATGGCGGACAGGAAGTTCGGCCAAATAAGGAAAACCTGGTATCTATGTTCTCAGCTTGACCGAAGGAATCTATTAAGACCATTGGCATTTCAACAGGCAGATTTATTCAAAAGTTATTAGCCTTTTTGGAAATTTTGTTATAACTTTTGACCACAAGGTGGCGCTGTTTCGAAATATTTTTAGTACCTTCAGGGGATGGTGTTGTTGGCACATTCTGAGTTTCTTAATATTACAATCAATGCATTTGTTTAGTATAGCATTTTATTTCACAAAACTCTATTGAAGTCAATGGGAATTTCATGTTTTGTTCTATTATAGCGCCACCAAGAGGCTCAGTCCCACAATTTTTTTTATGTGTCCTCAGAGTGAGCCCATACGTATGTGTGTCAATTTTGGTGAAAATATCTCAATTCACTTCAGAGTTATAGACATTTATATGAAAAAACACGTAAAAAATGACTGACACATGACTTTGTTTGAATTTTACGACCCCTTACTATCAATATTTTCGCATTTGGGCATTAGCGTATAGCCTATCGACCTATGTTTCCAAACTTCTGGCGGTGGTTTCGTCTCGATCGGACAAGCGGTTTCGAAGATATAGCCAAATGTTTTTTTCGCGCTAAATCGCAACGCTACACAAACCGTAAGACGAAACCCAGCATGTTTGGTATCGTTGGACTCGGCAACGATTCAGGAGCTCAAAAAGATGACTCTCGTGAAAATAAGTCGACCACACCCAAAGTTATAAGCATTTGAAAAAAAAAGTTCACCACTAGGTGGCGCTGTTTCGAAACTTCTCAGGCTCTTTCAGGGCATCGTACTGATGACCCATACCGAGTTTCGTAACAATTCGTTCATGCGTTCAGAAAATACAGCATTTTAGCACATAATTCAAAATGGCCGACAGACAAAATGGCCGATATGGAAAAATTGGATATCAGTCGACTCGGTATGACGCCCTGAATCTAACGAGGCCACTTTTATGATTTTTGGACAAACCGTTCAGGAGTTATGAGCAAAAATAACCATTTTTCATATCTCCGGACCAGTAGGTGGCGCTGCGCCGAAACGCTGCATGTTGCCTCAGGTCATGCTTGTGATGACTTGGACCAAGTTTGGTCTGAATACGATAAAGCGTTGTGGAGATACAGCCTTAAGTTTGTTTTCGCAAGCGCTACGTAAAATTAGTTTGCACGTTTATCAAAAACGATTTGACGAATCAACTTGAATTCCATAACTTTTTGTCCCCACTGCCTGAAGATGATTTGGTGCAATTTTGGTGAAAATCGGAGCATCGGCCTAGGAGGAGTTCGAAAAAGTAGGTTTTTCTGAAAATTCAAGATGGCGGCCAAATTATTATGACGGAAAATGACGTCATAGGGTGCAATCGAATCGGCATGAGCTCAGGAACAAGGGGAAAAAAGAATTTTGATGATAGGCCTTACGGTTCAAAAGTTATTAGCATAATAAAAGTGAAACTTTGGACAGGTGGTGGCGCTAGAGGGAATGACTTAGAGACACCAAAATTGGTGTATTTAATGTTGGGACTGTCCTCTATCAGAATGTCAAACCAAAACAACTTTCCCGCAAACGGTTCTATGGGCTGCCATAGACGCCCAGTCGGAAGAAGAAGAAGCAGAATAATAATAATAATAATAATAAGAACCGGAACAGATACAATAGGTGCCTCGCACCTTCGGTGCTTGGCCCCTAATAAGAACGGGAACAGATACAATAGGTGCCCGCACCTTCGGTGCTTGGCCCCTAATAATAAGAACCGGAACAGATACAATAGGTGCCTCCGCACCTTCGGTGCTTGGCCCCTAAATATAGCTGCAAGCAGCAATAACCGGGGCCAAGCGCAAAGAAGACGACAAGACATGTCAACATGTGTCAGACCAACTGCAGCAAGGAGCAATTTAAGACATTTAAAGATTAATTTAGGCAAAATGGCTTAAAAATCACACTAATTAACAAAAAATGTGATTTAATGGATTATCACTTTTGACCAATAGGTGGCGTAGTTACAAAAACGATGTGATGTGGTCAGAGTCTGGTGACAATGACAAACCTTAAGACCAGTGGCATTAAAATACGCAGATTTATTCAAAAGTTTTTAGAAATTATGTTATAACTTTTGACCAAAAGGTGGCGCTGTCTCGAAATGTTTTGAGTACCTTCAGGGCATGGTGCTGATGGCACATGCTGAGTTTTGTAATGTTACACCAATGCATTCGTTAAGAATAGCATGTTACGTTCTATTATAGCGCCACCAAGAGGCTCAATCCCACCATTTTTTTTATGTGACCTCAAAGTGAGCCCATACATGTGTGTGTAAAATTTGGTGAAAATATCTCATTTAGTTTTGGAGTTATATACATTTATGTGAATAAACACATAAAAAATGACTGACACGTGACTTTGATTGGATTTTACTACCCCTTACTATCAATATTTTCGCATTTGGGCATTAGCGTATAGCCTATCGACCTATGTTTCCAAACTTCTGGCGGTGGTTTCGTCTCGATCGGACAAGCGGTTTCGAAGATATCGGCAAATGTTTTTTAAGCGCTAAATCACAACGCTACACAAACCGTAAACAAAACCTAAGCATATTTGGTATCTGTGGACTCGGCAAGGATTCAGGATCCCAACGAGATGACTCCCGTGAAAATACGTCGAACACAACCAGAGTTATCAGCATTTGAAAAATCAATTTTGCCACTAGGTGGCGCTGTTTCGAAACTTCTCAGGATCCTTCAGGGTATCGTACTGATGACCCATACCGAGTTTCGTAACAATTCGTTCATGCGTTCATAAAATACAGCATTTTAGCACATAATTCAAAATGGCCGACAGCCAAAATGGCCGATCTGGGAAAATTGGATATCTGTCGACTCGGCATGACGCCCTGAATCTAACAAGACCAACTTTATTATTTTTGGACAAACTGTTCAGTAGTTATGAGCAAAAATAGCAATTTTTCGTATCTCTGGACCAGTAGGTGGCGCTGCGCCGAAACGCAGCATGTAGCCTCAGGTCATGCTTGTAATGACATGTACCAAGTTTGGTTTGAATACGATAAAGCGTTGCGGAGATACAGCCTTATGTCTGTTTTCGCAAGCGCTACTTAAAATTAATTTGCGTGGTATTCGAGAACAACTTGCAGCGTTTTTATGAATTCCATAACTTTTTGTCAGCACGGTCTGGAGATGATCTGGTTCAATTTTGGTGAGAATCGGAACAACGGCCTAGGAGGAGTTCGAAAAAGTAGCTTTTTCGGATAATTACAAATGGCGGACAAATTGTCGTGACGGAAAATGACGTCATAGGGTGCAATCGAATCGGCATGAGCCAAGGAATAAGAGGACAAAGGATTTGTGATTCTAGCCATTATGGTTCAAAAGTTATAAGCATAAACATGAGTAAATCTTTGGACAGTTGGTGGCGCTAGAGGGATTGAGTTGGAGACTCCAAATTTGCTCTGGTGACTTTTCAGACTGTCCTCTATCAGTGTACCAAATTTCATAACTTTCCCGCAAACGGTTCTATGGGCTGCCATAGACGCCCAGTCGGAAGAAGAAGAATAATAAGAACCGGAACAGATACAATAGGTGCCACCGCACCTTCGGTGCTTGGCCCCTAATAAGAACCGGAACAGATACAATAGGTGCCTCCGCACCTTCGGTGCTTGGCCCCTAATAATAATAATTATAACAGAAGAATATAGCTGCAAGCAGCCATTACCGGGGCCAAGCGCAAGAAGCGGCAACAGACGCCATCATGGGTGGGAGTGGCAGACCAACTGCAGCAATGAGCAATTAAAGACATTTTAAGAGAACTTTGGATAAATGGCATTAAATCATATATACAGTAACTTTTAAGATAATTTAATGGTTTATCACTTTCGACAAATAGGTGGAGCACTTACAAAATTGATGTGATGTGGTCAGAGTGAGGTGACAATGACACATACAAAGTTTGGTGTCAAAATGTCAAGGCATTGCAGAGATAAAGACTAAATAGTCCTTTTGGCATCCTACCCCAACTTTGCTGCTGCGCTACACGAAAACGGTTTTGTCTATCGACACGAAATCCATAACTTTTATTCGGCACAGTCTGGAGATGATACGATTCGATTTTGGTGAAAATCGGACAAACGGTCTAGGAGGAGTTCGAAAAAGTAGGTTTTGACTGAAAATCAAGATGGCGGACAGGAAGTTCGGCCAAATTAGGAAAATCTGGTATCTATGTTCTCAGCTTGACCCAAGGAATCTATTAAGACCAGTGGCATTTCAACAGGCAGATTTATTCAAAAGTTATTAGCCTTTTTGTAAATTTCTTTATAACCTTTGACCACTAGGTGGTGCTGTTTCGAAACTTCTCAAGCTCCTTCAGGGCATCGTACTGATGACCCATACCGAGTTTCGTAACAATTCGTTCATGCGTTCAGAAAATACAGCATTTTAGCACATAATTCAAAATGGCCGACAGACAAAATGGCCGATCTGGGAAAATTGGATATCAGTCGACTCGGTATGACGCCCTGAATCTAACGAGGCCACTTTTATGATTTTTGGACAAACCGTTCAGGAGTTATGAGCAAAAATAGCCATGTTTCATATCTCCGGACCAGTAGGTGGCGCTGTGCCGAAAACGCAGCATGTAGCCTCAGGTCATGCTTGAGATGATATGTACCAAGTTTGGTCTGAATACGATTAAGCGTTGCGAAGATACAGCCTTAAGTTTGTTTTCGCAAGCGCTACGTAAAATTATTTTGCACGGTATTCAAAAACTGTTAAGCGAATATACTTGAATTCCATAACTTTTTGTCCACACGGCCTAAAGATGATCTGGTGCAATTTTGGTGAAAATCGGAGCATCGGCCTAGGAGGAGTTCGAAAAAGTAGGTTTTTCTGAAAATTCAAAATGGCGGAAAAATTTGCATGACGGATAATGACGTCATATGGTGCAATCGAATCGTCATGACCTCAGGAATCAGAGGAAAAAAGAATTTTGTTGATAGGCCTTACGGTTCAAAAGTTATTAGCATAATAAAAGTGAAACTTTGGACAGGTGGTGGCGCTAGAGGGAATGAGTTAGAGACACCAAAATTGGTGCATTTAATGTTGGGACTGTCTTCTATCAGAATGTCAAATCAAAACAACTTTCCCGCAAACGGTTCTATGGGCTGCCATAGACGCCCAGTCGGAAGAAGAATAAAAAAGAACCGGAACAGAAACAATTGGTAATATAGCTGCAAGCAGCCATTAAACGGGGCCAAGCAGTAGAAGACGATAAGACATGCCAACATGGCTGAAAGTGTCAGACCAACTGAAAAAATGAGCAATTTAAAGACATTTTAAGAGGAATTTCGGCAAATGGTCGAAAAATCATGCATACAGTAACTTATGAGATGATTTAATGGTTTATCACTTTCGACCAATAGGTGGCGCAGTTATGAACTCGATGTGATGTGGTCAGAGTGAAGTGACAATGACACATACAAAGTTAGTTGTCAATATGTCGAGACATTGCAGATATAAAGCCTTAATAGTCATTTTGGCAGCATGCCTCAACTTTGCTGCTGCGGTATACGAAAACGGTTTTGTCTATCGACACGAAATCCATAACTTTTGGTCGGGACGGTCTGAAGATGATACGATTCGATTTTGGTGAAAATCGGAAAAACGGTCTAGGAGGAGTTCGAAAAAGTAGGTTTTGACTGAAAATCAAGATGGCGGACAGGAAGTTCGGCCAAATAAGGAAAACCTGGTATCTATGTTCTCAGCTTGACCCAAGGAATCTATTAAGACCAGTGGCATTTCAACAGGCAGATTTATTCAAAAGTTATTAGCCTTTTTGGAAATTTTATTATAACTTTTGACCACAAGGTGGCGCTGTTTCGAAATATTTTTAGTACCTTCAGGGGATGGTGTTGTTGGCACATTCTGAGTTTCTTAATATTACATCAATGCATTTGTTTAGTATAGCATTTTATTTCACAAAACTCTATTGAAGTCAATGGGAATTTCATGTTTTGTTCTATTATAGCGCCACCAAGAGGCTCAGTCCCACAATTTTTTTTATGTGTCCTCAGAGTGAGCCCATACGTATGTGTGTCAATTTTGGTGAAAATATCTCAATTCACTTCAGAGTTATAGACACTTATATGAAAAAACACGTAAAAAATGACTGACACGTGACTTTGTTTGAATTTTACTACCCCTTACTATCAATATTTTCGCATTTGGGCATTAGCGTATAGCCTATCGACCTATGTTTCCAAACTTCTGGCGGTGGTTTCGTCTCGATCGGACAAGCGGTTTCGAAGATATAGCCAAATGTTTTTTTCGCGCTAAATCGCAACGCTACACAAACCGTAAGACGAAACCCAGCATGTTTGGTATCGTTGGACTCGGCAACGATTCAGGAGCTCAAAAAGATGACTCTCGTGAAAATAAGTCGACCACACCCAAAGTTATAAGCATTTGAAAAAAAAAGTTCACCACTAGGTGGCGCTGTTTCGAAACTTCTCAGGCTCTTTCAGGGCATCGTACTGATGACCCATACCGAGTTTCGTAACAATTCGTTCATGCGTTCAGAAAATACAGCATTTTAGCACATAATTCAAAATGGCCGACAGACAAAATGGCCGATCTGGGAAAATTGGATATCAGTCGACTCGGTATGACGCCCTGAATCTAACGAGGCCACTTTTATGATTTTTGAACAAACCGTTCAGGAGTTATGAGCAAAAATAACCATTTTTCATATCTCCGGACCAGTAGGTGGCGCTGCGCCGAAACGCTGCATGTTGCCTCAGGTCATGCTTGTGATGACTTGTACCAAGTTTGGTCTGAATACGATAAAGCGTTGCGGAGATACAGCCTTAAGTTTGTTTTCGCAAGCTCTACGTAAAATTATTTTGCACGTCATTCAAAAACTTTTAAGCGAATCAACTTGAATTCCATAACTTTTTGTCCCCACTGTCTGAAGATGATCTGGTGCAATTTTGGTGAAAATCGGAGCATCGGCCTAGGAGGAGTTCGAAAAAGTAGCTTTTTCTGAAAATTCAAGATGGCGGCCAAATTATTATGACGGAAAATGACGTCATAGGGTGCAATCGAATCGGCATGAGCTCAGGAACAAGGGGAAAAAAGAATTTTGATGATAGGCCTTACGGTTCAAAAGTTATTAGCATAATAAAAGTGAAAATTTGGACAGGTGGTGGCGCTAGAGGGAATGACTTAGAGACACCAAAATTGGTGTATTTAATGTTGGGACTGTCCTCTATCAGAATGTCAAACCAAAACAACTTTCCCGCAATCGGTTCTATGGGCTGCCATAGACGCCCAGTCGGAAGAAAAAGAATAATAATAATAAGAACGGGAACAGATACAATAGGTGCCCGCACCTTCGGTGCTTGGCCCCTAATAATCTCTAGTCTATCCTAATATTAATTATAAATACAATGTATATAAAATATAAATACAATATAAAAAACAAATTATAAATACAATGTATATAAAATAATATAAAAAACAAATACAAAGGATTGACCATCTCCTATGGTGTATAAGGTATTTTGCAGCTCATCCTATCCGAGCATATAGTGAAGTTTCTCGGAGTTATTTTGAGTAAAGATTGAAAAATTCAGTGCTGCAAATTGTGGAAAAAATATTCCCCTTGTAGTGGTACTTGGGACAGACAAGAAAGTGTTTTAATCATCTGTCTATCTGATTCAAATCACAGTCTGCTAATTCAGTGGCAAGAATTTAATTGTTGTTTTTATTTATATTGTTGGCCATATATCGAAGTTCCATGCCTCTTAAATAGTACTGTAAAACTTCAAATAATAGCCCGGGCTTTTATTTTCCCAAATCGTCGAACTGCACCGGCTTGCATTTGAGACGGGCGTTTAGTGTTGAGATGTTGTTCCTAGAGTCTCTAAAAATCTCCAAATGCTCCATGTGAAACTGCGGTCTTCGTGTCGATTGATTTTGATTAATACCATGTTTACCATGAGAATCCAACTCTTTAACAAAGTTTCAAAAAACGAGTTGGACGTATGACAGTGTAAATAAGTCAGAATGCATGAAATAGCATTAGACATCCCCTTGAAAACTTTTGCAGAAAGTTTACATTCACAAACAGCTATATAACATACGGCATAAAAGGTATTCGAAAACGCATAATGGGGCACTTTAACAAACAGCAGCTTATACTGAATGAATACAGGCGACCTTAGAGTGTCAGGTAAAAGACAAAGGAAGCACACGTTGTCCCACATACTTTCTCAAACACACACACTCAAGTGTGTGAGAAATGAATAGTACAAACTAAGCTTGTGTTATGAGAACACACCAAGGTTTTCTAAGACCCTAGAGATAATCACCAAGGAAGAGGAATATTCAATTCCACAGAGACACAAATGAATAAACATGCACACACATGCATGCAAACCAGACAAACACTGCAAAAAAATAATTTTCCACCTCATTATTTTTGTCTTGTTTTCCAGTACAACATTCTTAAATCAAGATACATTTACTTGAGAAACAAAATTACTTGAGATAAAGAAATTTTGCAGTGAAAACAAAGAGGGTGAAATCTTTTTGCATTCAGTTTTCTTAATGAACTTCAACAAAAACATTCATGCACGTAACAGCGTGTGCACAAACACAGTGTGCACTGGACACACACAACAGCAGATTATCTGAAGGTTGATGAATAAATCCACTAAACACCAGTTTTTCAAATGTTACCATCAATCAAGATATGAGACGATTTCTCCCACTTTATCAACTCACAGGTTACAAAGGTTATTAAAGCTATGTGGGCGCTCAGTTTTTACTGTCGTTTAATATACAGTAGGGGTGGCACGATCTGCTTTTTTTGCCTCCGATACCTGGGATTCAGAATTGGCCGATACAGAGTACTGATCCAATACTAATATAATAATTAAAAAAACAGTGCTGAATTACTTAATAAACTGTATCTGTATGCCTCACTGTGGGGAAGAGACTGTGATTATTCTTTTGTGAAAGGCATCAAGCTTGACTTAAACATTTTCCTAACTTTGCAAAACAATATACGGACAAATTATATACTATATAATTAAAAGACATTTATTTTATTTTACATTTATAAGCGCAGCTTTTTAATTAAGCAGCAACATATGACAGATAGGACAGAACAACTAAGGCTATCAATAAACAATAGGTTACTATCATAACCCCGGTTCCCTTTCGTTCGTCACTCCGAGTTCCGTCGGATGACGACGAATGGGGTTTCGCTTAGAAAGCCTATCAGCTTAGAGTATACAAAACGAGCCAATGGCAAAGAAATGCCATGGGTCTGCGGAATTTGCATGACGTAACTCCGCCCCACCTCGTGGGTATAAAAGGAGGAAGTCCAGCATAGCGCAGATATGTTTTCGCTTCGGAGCCAAGTTTATTTCTTCACTCCACAAGCCATCTCTGATTGAGTCAGCTTTACAAACGAGTTCCTCAGTGTTGGTGTGACGGCGATCTCCGGCGGGGCGCGCGCTTCCTGCTTATCTGTGCAGTGGTTTGCCAGAGAGTGTGTGTCTCCCCGGGCGCTTCAACACTTGAGTGTTTCTCTCACAAAAGAGCTTGCACGCGGCACGTCTTTTTAAAGATGCCTCGCCCGTGTACTTCTGGTTGCGGCAGATCGGTTTTGGACTCTGATGGGCACGAGCGTTGTCTAATGTGTTTGGGCATAGAGCATGCTAGAGCAGCGCTCGTGGATGAGTCATGTTCTCTCTGTGGAGATATGACCATTGCGTCATTGCGGTCGAGCGTCATCTCTTTTCTCGGTATGGACATCGACTCGGTCGCCATGTCCGCGCAGCTTACGAGCGAGTGCGCGCAGTCACTGCTGACTTGTCTGAGACAGTTCCAGGACAAGAGTGCGGTTCCACTGAAACGTTTTCAGAGGCTCCTGGGGCATATGGCATCTGCAGCCGCGGCAACGCCGCTCGGATTGCTTCATATGAGACCGCTTCAGCTTTGGCTTCGCGACCGAGTACCGAGGTGGGCATGGCAACATGGCACGCTCCGAGTACCAGTTACTTCGAGCTGCCGTCAGACCTTCACCCCGTGGTTGAGCCTCAGTTTTCTCAGGGCCGGTGTCCCCCTAGAACAGGCTATGAGGCATGTTGTCGTATCGACAGATGCCTCCGCCACGGGCTGGGGTGCCATGTGCAATGGTCATGCTGCCGCGGGCTCCTGGACAGGACCCCAGCACCTATGGCACGTCAATTGCCTCGAGTTGCTGGCCGTACGCCTTGCCCTGCACCGCTTTCGAGCGCTGCTCAGGGGTCAACACGTACTAGTCCGATCAGACAATACCGCCACAGTAGCGTACATCAACCATCAAGGTGGTCTACGCTCGCGCCGTATGTCGCAACTCGCTCGCCACCTCTTCTTATGGAGTCAGAAGCATCTGAGGTCCCTTCGTGCTATTTACATTCCCGGAGCCCTGAACTGTGCAGCCGACGAGCTCTCACGGTTTCAGCCCCTCCCTGGCGAATGGCGACTCCATCCCCAGACGGTTCAGCTGATTTGGGACCAGTTCGGCGACGCACAGATAGATCTGTTTGCCTCCCACGACTCGACCCACTGCGCCCTCTATTATTCCCTGACCGAGGGCACGCTTGGCACGGATGCACTGGCGCACAGCTGGCCGCGGGGCCGCAAGTATGCGTTTCCCCCAGTGAGCCTTTTGCGCATTTCTTGCGCAAAGTCAAGGAGGACGAGGAGCAGGTCCTTCTGGTTGCGCCCTATTGGCCCACCCGGACCTGGTTCTCCGAACTCATACTCCTCGCGACAGCACCTCCTTGGCCCATACCTCTGAGGAAGGACCTTCTTTCTCAGGGACGGGGCACCCTGTGGCACCCTCGTCCCGACCTCTGGAGCCTCCACGTGTGGCTCCTGGACGGGACCAGGTAGGTTTGAGTACCCTACCACCTCCGGTGGTGGCTACCATCACTTCCGCTAGAGCGTCGTCCATGAGACACCTCTATGCGTTGAAGTAGAACCTCTTGTCAGCTGGTGCTCTTCTCACCGAGAAGACCCCCGGAAATGCCCGATCAGCGTTGTGCTTTCCTTCCTTCAGGATGGGTTGGAGCGAAGGCTGTCTCCCTCCACCCTCAAAGTCTATGTTGCCGCTATCGCCGCACACCATGACTTGATAGAAGGTAAGTCTGTGGGAAAGCACGACCTGGTCATCAGGTTCCTTAGAGGAGCCAGGAGATTACATCCTCCTCGCCCTCCTCTCGTTCCCTCTTGGGACCTTGCAGTGGTCTTAACTGCCCTGCAGCATGCTCCCTTTGAGCCTTTGCAAACAGTGGAGCTCAAGCTCCTGTCTATGAAGACAGTGCTCCTGGTTGCATTGGCCTCTATCAAGAGGGTAGGGGACCTGCACACATTCTCCGTTGACGAAGCATGCCTGGAATTGGGCCGGCTTACTCTCACGTGATCCTGAGACCCCGGCCTGAATACGTGCCCAAGGTTCCTACCACTCCCTTTCGGGACCAGGTGGTGAACCTGCAAGCGCTGCCCCCGGAGGAGGCAGACCCAGCCTTGGCACTGCTCTGTCCAGTACGTGCTCTCTGCACCTATGTAGACAGGACGCAGTGTTTCAGGACCTCAGACCAGCTCTTTGTCTGTTATGGTGGGAAGCTGAAGGGAAGGGCTCTCTCCAAGCAGAGGTTGTCTCACTGGATAGTGGACACCATTGCTTTGGCATACCAGCAGCAAGGCCGACGGTGCCCCCTTGGTGTGACTGCCCACTCCACCCGGAGAGTGGCATCCTCTTGGGCGTTAGCGCATGGTGCCTCGCTAACAGACATCCGCTGGGCGACACCTAACACATTCGCCAGATTCTATAATCTCCGAGTGGAGCCAGTGTCCTCTCGTGTACTCGCTTCAACCAGCCGGTACTAGGACCCGCTCAGGTGTCTTTCGCTTGCTCGCCATTCCACTCTACGGACTGGATGCGTGCGATATTCTCCTCAGGTGAGCTTCTTCGAAAGCCCTGAGTTCCTCCTGCACTGACGTCGACCCAGTGTCTCTGTGCCTGAGCGTCGGCTAGGTGCCTCCCTGTGCATGGTCCCTCTACGGAGCAACCACCACATGTGTATTCCCACTGTAAGCCTCTCCGAGCATGTGTCTTCCCTTGGCAAGCAACCTTGCCACCCCTGGGGTTTAGAACTTTTCCACCTGCGGCTGGATACCCCGGTGTATTCCCCATATGCATCCTTCGGGTCATGTGTATTCTCTAAGTTTCCCCCCCGTTTGGGCTGGCAATATTTTGCATATTCCTCTAAATATCTGGGATATGCTCTCCAGTGTACCTTGGTATTCCTGGTTAAATAGGAGTCCCACTTGTCTCAATATGACAGGGATCTCAGATTTACGCAGGGCACTGGAAGACAGCTGTGAAGGTGGCGTGATTAGACTGGTAACCCCATTCGTCGTCATCCGACGGAACTCGGAGTGACGAACGAAAGGGAACGTCTCGGTTACGTATGTAACCCTCGTTCCCTGAGTGAGGGAACAGAGACGTTCCGTCTTCTTGCCACTTCCGCTGTATACCGCGGGGATCGCCTGAGCTCAGTCTTGGCAGAGACATGGACAGCTCCCCGATTGCCCAATACACTCACAGTGAGGTTCTGAAAGCCAGAGAAAGACGGTCACCTCGGAGAGGCGGTGCCTGACACGTCCATTAATCATGAACCTGCAAAGGTGACGCCACACCTAACTGCTGTGGACAAGCAGGTCATGAAACATGCATGAGACACATACATGATAGTAACCCCAACCCACCAAAGCACATAAACTATACCCATAAAGGGAAGTAAATGTTTGGTGACAGTTACGGAGGACGAGGCCGTTCACCGTGAGGATCTCCTTCCACAGGGTTTCAGAAGGATTTCCCTTTTCCAACTGTTGCCCTAATGCCTCGAGGATCTCCGCCTGGTAGGCGGAGAGAAGCGAAGAAACGTTAAGGGCCCTGACAGCCACGGCCGAGGACTTATAAGCTGCCTGGTGAACGGAGGCAGCAAAACGGTCCATCTTGTTGGGTAAGACCGGCTTAGGGGAGCGAGCAGCCCGCCCTGAGCGGGGTTAAGGTGCCTGGCGATGGAAGGCTCAACGGCGGGAGGTTCGCCCATACCGTGCACTGCCATGTCCTTAACATCGAGTCCCGTGAGACTGTGTCTGAAGTCAAGCGGGTCGCTCCAATAATACCTCATGTGCTTAGCGCACACCGGGAGGATGGGGAAGAGTTGTTTCCTCGGGCCGGGAGGTGGTCCCAGCACTTTCCCATCATAGATGTCCCTCTCCTGGTCGGTGGCGCTCTGTGGTGCCGGCCATTCAATGTTGAGACGAGCGGCCGCTCGCTCACACACTTCCAGGAGGATGGCTTGAGGCAGAGCCGTGTGGGCGGTAGCCTGGGGAACACCAGAGGGCGGGATGGCCTCCTCGTCCTCTGAAACCCCAAGAATGGCCGCATCCTCCTCTTCGCCAGAACCGGGCGGTTCGTGGACGAGAGCGAGGTTTTCCTCGAAGATTTCCTGAGATTTCCTGAGACGTGTTGCGCCCCGGGAGGCCCCCGGTAGCGCGTTGTCATCACCGTGTCCCCCGTCCGAGTCAGAAGGGCTGAGCCCGGTGCACTGCCACCTCAAAACGGCGTTTAAGCAGCTTCCTAGGCAGCATGAGGCAGAAGCTGCAATTCTCCGGGTTCTCCAGGGCTTCCCGAGCGTGCTTAGGGCCCAAACAGACCACGCAAAGCTGATGGAGATCCTTAGCTGCGATAAGGGCCCCACACACGGCCGGGCAGGCCCGTGATAGGCTATTCCCTGGAGAGGCTGCAGGCTTAGACAGTGACATACCAGCGAAGAAATCGGAGAGAAATCCGTGGCGGGCAGCCGTGAGGAGAAAACGGTGAAATAGCGAGAGCGCGGGCGGCTCCGAATGCAAAGCAGCAGCAGTTGAAAAACACCTGTCACGTCCGGCGGAGGCTGATCTGGCCGATATGTCCTCCTGAAGACACGAGGGTGAGCAGTGTAAAATCAACCGAGCTGTGAGATGCAGAGATCGCGAGAAGTGAATGACAACTGAGGAATAGCAGCGTGCCCAGCTGTTATATGCCCGTAGGTAAGGGGGTGTGGCCTCACCTGGCATTGGCTGCGTGCTTCTGTCTGTCTAGCCAGACTTGGTGCAATTGGATGCTTCTGCAGAGGTCAGGTACGGATGCCCTTCCCATAGGTGGATCTCGAACACGAGATGATGAAAGAGAACTGCCATTGCGCAAAAGTATTGTTATATGAAAGGCTCCAATTCAGTGGAACGAAACGCTTATGTGCAACCCCCTGCACAGAATGATGTGCAACCCCCTGCACAGAATAATGCGCTTGAAGCAACATGGAGTCACAGAAGCTATATGTGTATTTATTCAAATAGCTACTGCACCTGACGCACAACACTAGGACTCAACTTCTTTTATTGACCCTAGCGAAGCCTGTTCCAAATGGAACCCGACTTGGAAAACCAATGTATAACCCTGGCCTGTAGTCCCTTGAGAAGATATAGTAAGTAAGTAAGTAAGTTAGTTTTATTTCTATAGCACATTTAAAACAGCTTGCGCTGACCAAAGTGCTGTACATAATTGTACTGGCCACAGGTTAATAAAACACATGTTATCGAAATATATTTACACATATATTCATTTTAGGCTAAAACAAAATTACAGAGACACATCAGGTTTAAACACACAAAGCATAAAAACATTTAAGATGCCTAAAAGGCCAATATAAAAAGGTGGGTTTAAGTCTAGCTTTAAAAATATCAATATGAGGGGCATTTCTGATTTCGGGTGGCAGTCGGTTCCACAGCTGAGGGCCAGCAACAGAGAAGGCTCTGTCACCCTTCCGCTTAAGCCGGGACCGTGGGACATGCAGCAGGCCCTGACTGGAAGATCTGAGGGCTCTGGGAGTTCCTTGGAGCTGAATAGTATCTGCTAAGTAGCTTGGGCCAGTGCACGGAGAGATTTAAAAACCAAAACCATTTTAGTATTTAAATTCTATCCTAGACTGGACAGGAAGCCAGTGCAAAGAGGCTAGGACGGGTGTAATGTGTTCACGTTTTTTTTGGTTTGTGAGCAGTCTGGCAGCTGCGTTTTGAACCATCTGAAGCCGTGCCACTAGCGTCTGAGGGAGACCAAAGTATAGAGAATTACAATAGTCTAAACGGGAGGTGATGAAGGCATGAATGACTTTTTCCAGATCTTTGAATAACAGAACAGGCTTGAGTTTGGAAATTATTCTCAACTGATAGAAACTGGATTTCACTACAGCTGATACTTGTTTTTCCAAATTGAGTTCTGAGTCAAAAATAACGCCTAGGTTACGTGCCTGAGTTTTTAACGTATGGTGCAAGGGAACCTAGGTCAGTAGTGGTGGCAGTTTTTGATCTTGAGGGGCCAAAGATTATAACTTCAGTTTTGTTCTCGTTCAACTGAAGAAAGTTGTTACTCATCCAAATTTTGATTATCTTTTAAAGGGGGGTGAAATGCTGTTTCATGCATAGTGAGTTTTTTACACTGTTAAAGAGTTGGATTACCATGGTAAACATGGACAAAGTTTCAAAAATGAAGTTGTAAGTTTGATGGAGTATTTCTGTTCCAAAAATACTCCTTCCGGTTTGTCACAAGTTTCGGAAAGTTTTTTTCGAATACGTAACTACGTGACGTCAGAGTGGGCGGAATTTCCTTATACGGGTCTTGTGGATGGATTTTGTTTTTCCAGAGCAGCAACGGAGTTGCGCAATTGTGTTCTTGTTTGTTCCCTTCATTTCGGCGGTAGCTGCTAATAGTTTTATAAACAAGGCACAGTTCGACGATTTGCAGATCGCCTAATACTTAAAGATGGAGCAGTCCCAACGATAAAGGTTCACGGAACAGCAGGCGGTGAGTAAAACTGCTTAAATGTCTCTGTGTTGTTAACTATCGGCGTGTAAGCTAAGCACAGCAAGTAAACAACATGATCACGTACAGTTAATGTATCGATGGAGCATGCGATGTATGGTGTGTGTTTGTGTGTTTAAATACATTTGTTTAGCTGGCCACTGTAGGTGTCAGTTTGTTTATTGTAAAAATAAATCATGTCCTCATAAACCACAAGTCTGTCTGTTTACAACACACGCAAAAGCTTCTGCGCGCTCCCGCCCACACGGCACGCCTCCACCCGCTCGGGTTTTTCCGGAAAGACTCGGTACAGCCTATTTTTATTTTATAAATATAATAAAACTAAAGAATTTTGGAGATATGAAGGATGCAATACTACTCTATAGGTACTCAAGATTAACATGAGATTGAGTGAAACTGAGTATTTCACCCCCCCTTTAAGCAGTCTAAAAGAGGTTGCATTAAGTTGCATGATTTTAGTGGGATGTATAATTGGGAATCATCTGCATAAAAATGGAAAGTGACGTTAAACTTAAGAATAATTTTTCCTAGGGGGAGCATATAGAGGCAGAAAAGTACTGGACCCAGAATGGATCCCTGGGGGACACCATGAAGCACAGGTGCAGGGGATGAAGAATACTGACCTATATTAACTGAATAAGTTCTTTGATAAGGGTTTGGAGTGAAACCAGTTTAGAGTAGTGCCCTTGATGCCAACCCACTGTTCAAGACGCTCTAGTAATGTGCCATGGTCTACATGATATACTAAATGTTTGCTGAAATGTGAGGGGTGTACTCACTTTTAAGAGATAATGTATTTGGCAAAAAGCTTGTGTTGTTATAAAAGAGTTGTGTTATGCACAGTTTTATGCACAGACTGTGTTAGCTATGACTAGACGGCAAATCCCAGACTAAGACATTCTTCTCCGCTCCTTTAGCTACTATATGAGGTTTTGCCGACAATTTGAGGATCAACTTGAGATATGAGGTTGAGTCACAGTCTCTTAGTATCGTTCAATTCATAAAAGTTGCATTTTCAGTTGAATTTGGGGAAACCACTTGAAACATTTGTTGTGTTGAACTATTTCAACTACTTTTGTTTAATTTGTTCATTGCAAACAGCTGAAAGTCTTTAAATGCAGCTAATAAACCTGATTTGTCATGGGGGTAGAATCATTTTGATTACAACTGTATGTACATATACATACAGTGTGGGAAATAATTATTTTGTCGCCAGCTGATTTTGTAAGTTTGCCCACTTACAAAGCAATAACGGGTCTTTATCCGTTAAAATAAACCTACCATAAAAATTAGAGACAGAACACCAACCAAAAAATCCAGAACATCACATGGTAACACTTTATTTGAAGGGGTGTGCATAGGACTGACATGACACTGTCATAAACATGACATAACACCTGTCATGAACATGAAGGAGTCTTTATGAATGTTTATGACTGTTGTCATTAAGTGTCATTCGGTAAATTATGACACTTTTAATGCAAAGTTGACATTGTTTAAAATGTCTTTGTTATGACAACTTGACACTAACAAAGACAAAAATATCTTTGTTATGACAACTTGACATTAACAAAGACAAAAAATGTCTTTGTTATGACAACTTGACATTACCCAAGACAAAAATGTCTTGATTATGACAACTTGACATTAACAAAGACAGAAATGTCTTTGTTATGACAACTTGACATTAACCAAGAAATCATAACCTGTCAACCTGTCACAAATATATCATAACAGGTCTAATTATCAAACTTAAAGCATTTTGCTGTGTAATAACCCTTAATGACATCTTTATAACTAGTACAATGTGTTCCACTTTACTTGAGGACAGGTAATATTCATGACACAGTTATAATGGTGTCATGATGGCCAAAGTTGTGACAGGTTATGATTTCTTGGTTAATGTCAAGTTGTCATAACAAAGACATTTCTGTCTTTGTTAATGTCAAGTTGTCATAATCAAGACATTTTTGTCTTAGGTAATGTCAAGTTGTCATAACAAAGACATTTTAAACAATGTCAACTTTGCATTAAAAGTGTCATAATTTACCGAATGACACTTAATGACAACAGTCATAAACATTCATAAAGACTCCTTCATGTTCATGACAGGTGTTATGTCATGTTCATGACAGCGTCATGTCAGTCTTATGCACACCCCTTCAAATAAAGTGTTACCCATCACATTTTATAAAGGTTGTAAATTGATTAGCATTTGATCGAGTAAATTAAGTATTTGATCCCCTACCAACCAGCAAGAATTCTGCCTCCTACAGATTGGTTATATGCCCATGTGGAACACAGATTAGTCCCTTTAAGAAAGTACTCCTAATGTCAGTGGACACCTGTCCACAAAATCTGTATATTTCATTCCAACCTCTCCGCCACTATGGGCAATACCAAAGAGCTGTCAAACATCAGGGACCAGATTGTAGACCTGCACAAGGCTTGAATGGGCTACAAGACCATCAGAAAGAAGCTTGAAGAGAAGGAGACTTGTTGCTGTGATTATTAGGAAATGGAAGAAATACCAGATGAAAAATAAATCACTCTCGGTCTTTAGCTCCATGCAAGATCTCGCCTCATGAGGTAAGGATGATCATGAGAAAGGTGAGAGATCATCTCAGAACTACACAGGAGGAGCTTGTTAATGATCTCAAAGCAGTTGGGACCACAGTCACCAAGCAAACCATTGGTAACACACTACACCACAATGGATTGAAATCCTGCAGCGCCCGCAATGTCCCCCTGCTCAAGAAGGCACAAGGCTTGGGAGAAAGTGCTGTGGTCAGATGAGACCAAAATCAAGCTCTTTGGCATTAACTCAACTTGTGTTTGGAGGGAAAAAAATGTTGACTATGACCCCAAGAACACCATCCCTACAGTCAATCACGGAGGAGAAAACATGCTTTTGGGCTGTTTTGCTGCTAAGGGTACAGGACAACTTCACTGTAGTGAGGGGCCAATTGACGGGGCAATGTTCTGTCTAATCTTGAACGAGAACCTCCTTCCTTCAGCCAGAACAGTGTCATGTTGGAAAACCCATATTCAATGACCCAAAACATACCTCCAAGGCAACAAAGGAGTGGCTCAAGAAGAAGCACATTAAGGTCTTGGAGTGGCCTAGCCAGTCTCCAGACCTTAATCTATAGAAAATCTGTGGAGGGAGCCAAAACTTTGAGTTGCCAAGCTACAGCCAAGAAACCTTAAGGATTTAGAGAGGATCTGTAAAGAGGAGTGGACCAAAATCCCTCCTAAGATGTGCGCAAACCTGGTGACCAACTACAAGAAAAGCCTTACCTCTGTGCTTGCCAACAAAGGTTTCTCCAACAGTACTAAGGCATGTTTTGCTTGGGGATCAAATACTTATTTAATTCACTGAAATGCAAATCAATTTATAACTTTTATATAAATGTGTTTTTTCTGGTTGATATTCTCTATCCGTTAAAATAAACCTACCATAAAAATTATTAGGGCTGCAGCTATCGATTCTTTTTGTAATCGATTAATCTAGCACTTAAAGGTGAACTAAGTGACTTTTTATACCTTAACCCAGGGATGGGCAACTCCGGTCCTCGAGGGCCACTGTCCTGGAGAGTTTAGCTCAAACCCTAATTAAACACACCTGAACAAGCTAATCAATGTTTTCAGGATTACTAACAAAATAATTTTTGTCAGGGTTGGAGCTAAACTCTGCAGGACAGTGGCCCTCGAGGACCGGAGTTGCCCATCCCTGCCCGAACAGCTTTGGAGTCCTTGTAATGTTTATATTACTGATTTCGTGTTGAATGGTGGTCGTCTCGCCAGGGGGAGGGGATCCGGCCGTGAGTGCAGAGACATCTCTGTGTGCGTGATATTTACTACAGTACAAGTATCCCACAGCGACTCTAGGGGTCACTGTTTGACAAAAACAGAAATCCTGCATAGTGCTGCTTTAATCGATCGATTAATCGGATACATTTTTTGTGTGTTTTTAAACAACCAAAACAAACAATGCATAACGAAAATGATGTGGCTGTAAAATGATCAAGCATTTGGCTTTTATTTCTCAAAAAAAAAAAAAAAAAAAACACTGGTATTTATTCCAACTTCAACATTTGGCTCCAAAACTAAGCCTATTTATTGCAATTTTTACCCATTTAGTATAAGTGCCAACAATGTTCTATGCTCAATTACTTTGGTAGTCGATTAAAATGTCTTCCCCAAAAGTACGAGAGTATTTGGAGAAGCAGGCTGGGGAATTTAATTTTTTTGTTGTTGTCTGTAACTATTTGGAAGATGTGGCAAACAAGGTATCGCAAAGACTGCAATACAATATTTGTTCCTCCATCACGTCCCGGTGTATACAGTGAATGCATGCTGAAATTATTGTTGCGTGGCAACATAAAAGTTTAAGCATATGTAATGCATTGCAGCAATTGATCTGACTGGCGCGTGAGAGAGACGACGGTGCATGCGTGTGCGTGTAAGTGAAGGGGTTCACATACACCGAACGCAAATTTAATTATTTGCACGAGTAGATTACATACAAAGTCAATGCAAAGACGTGAATAGATGTATTGGGCGAAGCGTTTGCAGCGAACAAGTTGAAAAATTTGAACTTGAGCGAATGTTCAAGCGTCTAACTAGACGCGATAGACGCGTATTGGACGCTCTATCCGCGTTCGGTGTGAATTAGTTTACCTTGTTTCAGCGACGCTTGGTGAGACAGCATGGAGTGGATGTTTTCGGTTCAGATTCTGAATCATTGCAGTCGTACTGTTGTGGTATGCCAGGTCTACTTTGCAGTAGACACAGTGCACCTTGTCCTCTTCCTTTTTAAGTATGTAATGATCACAAACTTTAGACATTCTCTGCCGTTTATGGACATCTTTACTCTCCGCCATTGCGCCAACTAAATTCAAATTGTATCACGCGCTATAGTAGATATTGATCCCTGCGCGTATGCGCGTCATAGGAATTTAAAGAGGCTTCGAGGCAGCGTTTTTGCCTCGAGGAATTTTTGTAATCGAGTTAATCGAGGAAACTCGATGAATCGTTTCAGCCCTAAAATTATAGACCTTTAATTTCTTTGTAAGTGACAGACTGAGCTGTCTGGCCAATCAGGGCAGAGTAGCTCACGGAAAGGAGGGATTTAGAGAGATTGATTCATCTGACAAGCCGTTTGAGAATCATTGAAAATTTGGTGAAGTGCAAATGTATATTATGAGGAAATTACAGGGTTTTTTTTACCTTTGATGCATGTAAACCTGTTGTAGGAGACTCCAAAACAACATTAGAAAACTTTAAAATAGCATAATAGGGGCACTTTGAAAACAAATCGAAACTCTCTGCAGTGTGAATCCTCCCAAATTATCCTCTCAGAATGTATTCTTGGATTTCCGAAAGTGTTGTGAAGTTTACACAAGAAAGCAGAACAAATGACAATGCCATCTATGTCAGTAGGAGGTTTTACCTGTTCAGTTTGAGGTCGGGTGAGAAGATGAGTTTCCCGGGATGATCCACAGATCTCCACATCAATCCCAACATCAGAATATCCAGCCAGCAGCATTCCAATAGATGCACCTGATCTGAAAGCGTCAGCTCCACGAAACCTGTGAGAGGAGAAACAAACACACAAAGGCCTTCCAGAACACACTCCTACATACAGCTGCGGCCCTTCAAATGATTGAGGTAAGTGCACATACACACAAAATCCTGATGTTTATGAAGCTTTTTGTCATTTCTGCAGCATGACATTCCCTGTTCACCTTTCATTGCACAGATAAGAGCAACATTCTGCTAAACTATTTCATGATGATTAACTCCCCCATTAACCTTTTAGAAATTACAAGAAATTCAATCTGCTGTGAACCCCTGAACTAAGAACTTAACATAATACATTAAGAACAAATCAGATAAATATTTCATATATTTATACATGCACACACACCTGGTATCTTCTTTGCCCAGCTGATCATGAGCACCAGTTCCTTGTCAGCGAGGGTGGTGAGTGACATCATCATGCTGGCCTCAGTGTATGGCTTTTTCACTGGCTCTTTCAGGCAAATCTGAGGAGGCTCCGCCTCCAGAATACAGTTCACCAACTGCTCAGGGGAGAAGCTCAGTACACACCCCTCAGCTCTGTCTCCAGAAGGGAAGAGGTGATCAGTGGGATTAAGAGGAATTTCTAAATTATGCTGGGAACAACCTCTGACCCCTAACGCCCCGCCCAAGCTGTCTCTGATCTGGGGGTTTCGACGATGACGAGCACCACGGTAACTGCAGCGTTCCCGCCTCACACCTGTTCACACATGCATCAAAAGTGCACACTCAGCACAGCACACTTAAAATCAATGTAACTTATTATAACATCTTTTCTGACGTAACAGTTTAACAAATGCAATGCACACATTATATGACATCACTTCACATTTTCCAGGACGACAGTGGGAGTTCAATTTTTATTAACGACTGTTTGCAGTCTTAACACCAGACAAAATCAACATGAAATGGTATTCACAACCCACTTCACTTCTATACTGTGATATATTTCCAAATAAAAAAAGGATGTTCAAAGTTTAAAGTATGATATCTTTCTTTCTATTACAATAAGTATGGGGCTACATACAGAAAAGGGATAGGCGGCTGCATACCACACTTCATCATGCCGGTTTCATAGCACTTGCGGAGTCGACAGGCCTGGCAGCTCTTGCGTCTGCTCTTGTCAATGGTGCACTGGTTGGTGGCTGGACAAATATAGTCATTGTGTCCTGAAGAATATTGGGGGAAAAAACAAACGTGATAATCAAGCTCACATTCTTGTAGGGGAAGCTGGACTACAAATCCACAGTGGACACCTTAAATTCAGCATTTTAATATCATCTCACTCTATTGTTTAAGATAATATTACCATTAGGGCTGACATAAATTATATATTTTAGCATGATTAAAAAAAATGTTTTGTTAAATTACACATTTTGTTTGCTTTATGAATGCTCAATATGTCAGTACCAAGTAACATTGGATATTGACTGATATATATTTTTTTACAATTATTTATAAACATCTTATATTTTATTTAAAACTTTTATACATGATATAAACATAATTCTTCATAAATACATACCGTTGCCGTTATCTAACGGTCATGAAAAGTTAATCTTTAAGAGCACTAATAATTGATCAAGGTTAAATGTATTCTTCAAAAATGTATTAATTTTTTCTGATGTTTGTAAAATATAAATTATACAAATATTCCTCGCTGTACTTTTTTTAATGAAGTAATCCTTGGGGATATTAGTGGGAACATCACAAACTCATTCCAGGCAAAAAATGATTCCCTGGTCAATGTAATCCATGATAAGAGAGTACTTGTCCTTTAAAAAAAAATAGTGTGGTTTTGACTGAGATTCATTATTCTCATGTTTTTTTACATATCTAGCCTTTTGAGTAGCGTCTATTGGTTGAAAGGTCATAACAAACTTGTTTTAAGTCCTTATTGAGGAACACAGTGCACTGACCCTGACATATCCAGAGAAATCTGTGTACAGAACAAGTACAGTATTTGAGGATTTGTGGGGAAAAAAAAAAAAATCAAAAAAGGAAGAAACTTTCCATTTATTTCCATTGAATTTCAGAAACCCAACCTTCTTAGGAGCATGTATTTGTTACGTTAAAGGGATACTCCACCGGTTTTTCATATTAAACTATGTTATTCCCTTAAGTAAGACGAGTTGATACATACCTCTCTCGTCTCAGTGTGTGCACTATATCTCTCTGTATTGCCGCAAAACTATGTTAGCACTTAGCTAGCACAGTGCATTAAATATGGGCCAAAAAGAGAAGTGACCAAACACTTCCTCGTTTTCCCTATTTAAACACAGTTACTCGAGTAGTGTAACTCGACCTAGGCTGGTGACACAAAATAAAACGTTGTGATTTTCGAAGCGTTTAAAATTGATGACTATATTGCCCCCTGTTATTTACATCAATTTTAAACGCTTAGAAAAGCGCAACGTTTTATTTTGTGTCACCAGCCTAGGTCGAGTTACACTACTCGAGTAACTGTGTTTAAATAGGGAAAACGAGGAAGTGTTTGGTCACTTCTCTTTTTGGCCCATATTTAATGCACTGTGCTAGCTAAGTGCTAACATAGTTTTGCGGCAATACAGAGAGATATAGTGCACACACTGAGACGAGAGAGGTATGTATCAACTCGTCTTAGTTAAGGGAATAACAGTTTAATATGAAAAACCAGTGGAGTATCCCTTTAAATGGTTTGACCATGAGTATTACCTTGAATGCTCCTTTTGAAGAAAGCCTTGCACCCCTCACATGACCAGACACCATAGTGATACCCAGAGGCGTAGTCATGACACACCGCACAAAAGTGCGTGTCTCCTTTACCCACAATGCCTGGAGAAGGATTCAAGCCATCAGCACCTTCCACTTGCTGCCCTAACAGCTTTGCATGAGTAAGGACAGAACTATAAAAGATGAAGGTACAGATAAAGTAAAAGAGGACAAGAAGAATTTTTTTTTTTACATTTCTTAAAAAAAATGAGTGGTGCAAAACTCATCAGCATGATGCTGGGGTTTTCTGGATGGTTGCAAGTGTTGCTATGTGATTATGACATTTATATGCAGTTAATCTACTCTAACACTGCCGTTTTAAAATAAGTCTCTTATGCTCACTGCATTTATTTGATTAAAAATACAAAACGAAATGTAATGTGAAATATTATTACAATTTAAAACAGCTGTTTTTATTTGAATACATTTAAAATTTTAATTTCCTTCTAAAAAAGAAAATTCTTACCAACCAGAAACGTTTGAACCGTAGTGTATGATGTTACAAAAGCTTTCCATGTCAGATAAATGCTGTTTTTAACTTTTAATTTAATTGCTCAAAATTCTGAAAGGTTGTACACAACTGAACATACTGTACATCACTAGACAGGTAATGAACAATCTAGCAAACATTTATAATTATTTACAGCTGAAATGTTGCATGTAACGAGAAACATTATGTATTAAAGTATTTATCATAATGTACTTTAAATAACATTATGAAAAGCGGCAGAACTGATATTTTGACATTTTTTTAAATAAGAATAGTTATCAACAGAAATCGAGTCAGTGTAGTGAGCCAGTGTCCTTACTAGTGCCCAAATACATGTAATATAATAATAATAAACTGTTTGAGAAGAACTCATTGTTTTCATGGTTTTCCATTGATTGTTTGAGTTGTTGCACCTGATGTTTATTTCATTGATTAGTTCCCTAGTGAAAAATAAATATACTAAAATGTATTTGAAATACATTTATTTTATGCTAAGTATACTAATACAATTAAGTAATACAAGTATTTTGATATTTTGAGTTTGTTTTTAATAAAAAAAATTCTGCATTTAGATCCTGCAACCACACACTGACAATTTAATATTATAGCCTATTTATCTCGCTAAACAAACTATTGCAAGGTGATTTTTTTTATTTGCATTTCAAATAATTTATTTTATTTCTCTGCTGTTGGTGCTCCTGTCAGAACAGTCCTGCTGTGTGACCACATCCCTGGTCTTGACCCAGCAGCTGAGAACTGAGAACGGGCCTTTTTACCCGTTTTATTGTCTGCTCAACAAGTTGCATGCTTTAAAATTCTGTAGCAAGCACCTCTAATAAAGTGCAGGAAAAACAAAACATTGTTTGGTCACACAGGGCTGTTATTGTTTCTATGGCAACTGAACTATTCCTTTTGACAGCTGCCACCTGGAGATGAAAAGAATATACATGTATCTGCTATTAGTGGCTAGCTTAACACACGCACTGCACTGTTTAATACACATTCTCACCTGCTCTGGTTAAGCGTGTGTGTCTTGGCGTCCTCCCAGGCAGTGTGAGAGAATGTTTCACTGTAGGCCAGTGGAGGTGGGCAGTGCAGAGACAGCGCAGTGTGTGTAGTGTGGGAAGGCCAGAAGATTGTGGGACTGAGCGGGACCAGGCTTTCAGATACGGGGGGATGAGGGTACCCTAGCACTGCGGAGGACACCGGGCTGTAGAGTGTTAAAGCTCTATGGTTGAACTCTCCCCCGTGAGGTGGTGAATAATCCTGACAGGCTTCCAAATACGGAGATGGAATGCAGATGGTCTGGTTGTCCATGCCGAGTGGGGAACTGTACAGACGGGGTAAGAGGTTAGGCGAGTCCCCTCGATCGGCCAGGGCAGGGGAGACTGACGCAGGGACAGGAACAGGGGAGGAGCTCATTCTGGAGAACTCAAGCGAGGTCCTGGCTTGACTACTGCATCGCAGGCCCAACTGTGTCAGAGGAAGCTCTTGCTAAAGGACGAAAATAGAAATCAGATCCTGTAACACGTACACCTCCTCCTGCATTTTAAGTTAAAGGTGCGTAATTGTTTTTTTAAAAAATTGACCAAAAATGGCAATAAAGACTTTTACATTATTAGAAAAATATATATATTTCAAATAAATGCTGTACTTGTATTGGACTTTCTAATCAAAGAAACCTGGGTGGGGTCATGGTTTTCTCAAACATATTCAGGAAGAAGAAAGAAGAAGAAGAAGAAGAAGAAGAACATTTTCATGATTTTCATGGTTTTTCCAGACACAAAAACTTGGCAGGCTACATAAAGACAGCACAGCATGCCTCAAAAAGACATAACCAATGATTGCTAGTAGGCCTGTTTTTTCCTAGTTATATTAGCAGATGCACCTTTTACTACTTTTCTCTGAAAAAGTGGAAAAAAGTTTCTAAGGCACATGACGTAAAGTGAGACTGGTGCTGTGGAGGGAGGTAAATAGCCGCTGTGGCAGGTTACACTGCTCTCTTGAGCAGAGGACACATCACACCAAAACAGACAGGATAATTGCTTTGACGGAGTTGGTAATGATTTTTTTTTTTTTTTTTTTTTGCAGGTGACATTTTGAAAGGTGCCACTTCAGGAAATGAGCTGATGGACAATTTCCTTGTGATCGAGGCTCTAATATTCTACTGATGACTGAGGAGTGTCACTTTCATAATGGTCTATAAATTTGAGAAGAGTCTGCACCTTTAAGAAGAGTCTATAGCTTGAAGAGGGCCAGTTAATGGAGCGTACAGTAGAGGCACATCAGGCCAGGCACTGGTTTTAATTCAAAATCAAATGTTTATTTAGTAAGATGTAGAGGGGAAAGTTCTTTTAAACAGTTTGTCACAAAGGTCCAGAGTCAACGATGCTTTATGTAACATTGTAACCAAAGATGAACAAATAGACTATGATAATTCAAGAGAGCCAGAATAAACAGTGTGAGAGAGTGAGTGAGAAAGTGAGAGAGTGAGTGAGTGAGTTACCAATACCAGTACTCTGGTGTCGGTCCGATACTGTGCTCATGTACTTGTAGAACTATCCCAATGCAACCGCACCCGATACCACTTAAAATATACCGATACCGAATATTCCCTCTAAAAAAAATACACATATTCCAACATCTGGTTGCGCATTTTGTCAGATGCGCTTTACGTCAATAACAGGACAAATTAATACAAACAAAGAGACATAACTACTTGTATAGGTAGTTTAAAGGGTACCTATTATGGCATTTAAAATGTTCCTAATAATGTTCTGGGAGTCCCCAACACCAGTTTTACATGCATGCAATGACAAAAAACACTTCTGTTGTCTTATAATATGCATTTATTTTTACCTGATTTGCTCACCGACTCCCTAATGATTCATTTGACGACTCATTTGTCCAAACCCCACCTTTGCGTGACGCTAATAACGGTGATTGGTCAGACGACGCAGTCAGTTATATTTTGCGTTAGCCCAAAGCTTAAACATATTGATAAAGCACTGCAGTACTACAATACGCTTCACATAATGTCACATATTTCAAAAAACAAAAAAAATGACATTGGAGGCCTAGAAGCTGCTGAGCGTAACTCTCACTCTCTCACACACACGCCGCACGCACGCACACACACACACACACACACACACATAAAAGCAACAATTATTAATAGTACTTACAGGTTGTGATTCGGAGGAGGAAGCTGATCCAAATAAACTTGGTATTGAACGTTCCTTCAGTATCAGGCGACTCGCGAATCCACACTTGAAAGCATTTGTGTTTGTGAAGCGATCGTCATTAAAATAACGCGAACACAGCTCAAGGTGGCTATACTTGTGTGGTATAGTTGTAAATATAAACTCTAGCCACTGAGTCTTCACATGCTTGTCCCTGGGCAGTGAAAAAAAAAGTTTGCTTTTGATTCGCACTTCAGAACAGAGTCTCGTCGACATGTTGTTGTCAGGTTTCTCTGTCTGCTCGGCGCGTGCACTGAGTGGGCGTGTCGAATTCAAATAACTTGTACAAGTGACATTCGAAAGTTAGAGAAAATGCATCGTTCGTCTATCGATTCATATCAGCGACTCAGAGTCGACTCTTACTTTTGAGAGACAATAACTTTGTATACGGTGAACTTTCATATTTAAAACTTTGCAGGATGTTTTTGTTCACTTAGATCTATGTTACACACTACATGAAAGGTAATTTTCAAAATTCCATGATAAGTACCCTTTAAGTTTATTTGACAACGTATTACCTACACAAAAACAAGTAAATCAACTAATGGCCAAGACAGCAGAGCTCACTCAGGCTCGCTCGCAGGCACTCTTTCTCTCTCTCGGCCTCACCTCATGATCTCTGCGCATAACGGTTTAAATGAAAAACAACAATAAACAAATGTTGAGTGCTGATCAAGAGTTTTGTGCAAGCAATTTAAGGTCGCAACTCTTGTCCCAAATATAGCAGGCTTCATTCAGTGATTAAAACAAATAATATTAATTGAAGTTTTACAGTATATAGAACCGATATTGAACACTCCGAGCGAGCTGTGCTGTGGTAAACATGGAACTTTTCCTTGACATGAAACGGTAATTAATCAAACCAGTGGAAGCCTGCAGTGCATGAAACTGCTGTATCTAACCTACCTTATTCATGCAATATCTAATCAGTCAGTAGAGTAGTCTACACTTTAGTAATGTTTCGGTTTAACGTTAAATAAAATGAGGCACACAATTCCGAGAAATGTGACAAAGAACTTTTATGCTGAGGTTAAAAAAAATAAAGTGCTATTAAAAACGAAAAAGGCTACTAACATTATTGGTGCTTGTATTTAAAAAATGAAAAAAAAACTGACTGCAATTTAAAATCACTTTCTCTGCTGCGTTCGAGTCATAGATACACGATGTCGCCTTGGGGTTCTAAGCATGCGTCAAAACCACCGCCATCTTGGAACATGGGTCTTGTCATATGAAGTAGCTACATAGGTAACGCTGATCTCCGCCACCTGATGCCGGACTTTTGTGCAGCATAAACTCTGGCACAATTTGCATACATTTAAACTCAAGACAGACGTCACATTCTGGACCTCACAGCAATTGGCTGCCTATCGCGTTTTTCGCTTGATATGTGCATAAAGTCGAGAAATGCCCAACCTTTTGACGCTCTCAACGCTTTTTCGGTCTGCGGTCAATCTCAAAGGCGAGAACGTGCTACGATTGGTCAGCTCGATATGGTCGTTATCTGATTGGCTTGAGGAAACAGTGGGTGGAGTCCACTTATTTGTGGATTTGTCTGCACGTTGATGCTAGAAGTGTTTCAGAATCTAGATGCGTGAGGGGATTTACAAATGCACAAAAAGCAATTCACAAATGTGTGCACTGTGCAGTGATTTACAAATGCACAGAAAGCGGTTCACAAATAAATGCAGAGTTGTGTTTGTGGCAAATCACATTTGTAATTTTTTTTTATTTGCAAGTCATTTTGTTTATTTGTGAGTTTTATACATTTTTGTGAAACTCTTTACATTTATTTGTTGTCTGATGACAATGAAACATTGTTAGAAGAACTATAATGGTATTATTAAAGCAACACGATGAACCACTGATAAGATTTTAGAATCATTATTTTAAGGTAAACAATGTTACATAAAGTCGTAACAGGGTGAAAGGCACTTCTGCCATAGCCTGACGGGGTCTGTATCGCTTTTACTGGCACTATGTAACTTCGGGGTTCGGGTAGGAACCCGACCACAAAAAGAACTACAAAATTCGACTGCTTTACGTCAAACGCTACAATAGTCATCATTTCATTTTTCTTCGTTTCTGATGTTGCAATACATCATCCTTTCATGAAATCATGTAACAAACTCTACCTTGTCTGTGGACATCGTTCATTCTGAAGCCGGTGCTGGATAAACAGCGAGCGTGCGTGCGACGGTAGGCTAAATTATTTACGACAGAGGTAATGGACAATTTCGATTTCAACCAGTAGGGCGACCGAAGAGGAAAAGTTACTTGGTGTTACTTTAAGTACTCATATAGGTACTTGGTATCGACAAGTACCCAAATGTAAGTACTTGTACTTGGTCTGAAAAAAAGTGGTATCGGTGCAGCATATCAAATTAATAAAATAAAGTGCACAAACATTACATCAGTCTTCAAAAATATGTTTTTATATTTGTGAAATCGTATCTGAACCAAGGTTTGATTTTTAAATTAGAAAAATATGCAAAAGTGACTAAAAAAAGTGATGTGAGAAGTTCAACTAAAGTTGCATTAAATATACTTTGTGCTAAAGTGGAACTAATCCAAGTATAGTTAAATACAAGAGTATATATTTAAAGTGTACTTTAGTTTTGAAATGCAGACTTCACTCAGCATAAACTTTAAATGCATTTTGGTGACATTACAATTGCAATTCAATTAGTGTTGAACATGCATTAATATTATAATACTGATACCAAACTGAAGTCATACCTCGTGATTTAAAAACACATTGCAATGGCATTCCAAGTAAACTTGGATTGTGCTAATGCCATCATTGTTGTGTGCTTCAAATACAATAAAGTAATCTTTGGCACAGATCAAAGTCAAGTCACCTTCATTTACATTAACAATATATATTGTTTCAAAGCAGCTTTACAGTGACAATAGGAAATTAAAGAAACGGATTGTTTTGGTTTTACAGCAGCTCTAGAATAAAGTTATTGTCCAGCTAAAGTTAGTTTTGAATAATTAATTTCCGTCGTAACGATCATTAGTTATTAACTTAGGGGGCGCAAACACGTTCTAAAGACACCGTTCTAACAGAAAACCCTTAATGCGATCGGCCGCTCATTTGTACAAAACAGTGCCTTGTGGCTTGAGAACGCAAACCATGAAATGGCTTCCAAGGTACAAGCCTTGAAAAAAGTATAATACAGAATTTTTCGCTTCCACGTAGCCACGTGAACAGGAATTATCCTGATGTTTTATCTATACAAAGGTAAAGGGAAAGGAAGGACCCTTCACAGGGAGGGACTAATTGACATTTCAGGACTGTGTTGTCGTCGTGTCCAGGCGCAGGTCCTTCATCAGATCTGGATCCGGCGGACTGTGGTAAACCTCCGGATAAACAGAGTGACTAATATTAGCGCTGATGCTATCCTTCTTATGATGTAAACAAGTACATCAGGATTTATGGGAAGTGTTCCCGGTTCCGACTGACCTAATCTATGCAGTCTAACATTGAATTATAGAAGTCTATAATGTGTTATGTGGATGTTATGTTGGACCAGCTGTAGTTTGTTTATTAAGCGTGCAGGGCAACGCATGAACTAACTGTTCTGCATTTGTCATTGAGAGCATATGACATAATTTAGATATATTTTTTAGCTGGAAAAATGCGTTTTTTTTTTACAGATAATAGACACGTGACTTTCAAATGAAAGATTGGTATCAAAGAGCACACCCAGGTTCCTAACCGACAATGAGGGCTTGACAGAGCAGCCATCAAGTGTTAGACAGTATTTTAGGTTATTACGTGAGGAAGTTTGTCCAATAATTAGAATCTCTTTTTTTTTTCAGAATTAAGTAGTAGGAAATTGCTAGTCATCCAGTTTTTTATATCAGCTATGCATTCCGTTAAAGGGGGGGTGAAACACTCAGTTTCACTCAATCTCATGTTAATCTTGAGTACCTAGTAGTATTGCATCCTTAATATCTCCAAAAAGTCTTTAGTTTTATTATATTTATAAAAGAAAGATAGGCTGTACCGAGTCTTTCCGGAAAAAACCCGAGCGGGTGGAGGCGTGCTGTGTGGGCGGGAGCGCGCGAAGCTTTTGCGTGTGTTGTAAACAGACAGACTCGTGGTTTATGAGGACATGATTTATTTTTACAATAAACAAACTGACACCTACAGTGGCCAGCTAAACAAATGTATTTAAACACACAAACACACACCCATACACCGCATGCTCCATAGATACATTAACTGTACGTGATCATGTTGTTTACTTGCTGTGCTTAGCTTACACGCCGATAGTTAACAACACACAGACATTTTAAGCAGTTTTACTCACCGCCTGCGGTTCCAACGCACGACCGTAAACCTTTATCGTTGGGACTGCTCCATCTTTAAGTATTAGGCGATCTGCAAATCCGGCGTCGAACTGGGTTCTGTTCTGGGTTCTTTGGAAAATTGTGCAGTGTTGTCTTGCCCTGGCAACCAAAAACACACTTTTTTGATGCCATTTTTTTGATTGCAGCGCAGCCGAGCCCAGCGCTCTGACGGGCATAGGCGTACTCTCGCACACACTAGGCTACAGCTGTGCGCACCGTTCCGGGAGAAGTGCCCATAAGACCCGTATAAGGAAATTCCGGCCACTCTGACGTCACACAGGCCCGTATTCGAAAAAAACTTTCCGAAACTTGTGACAAACCGGAAGGAGTATTTTTGGAACAGAATTACTACATCAAACTTACAACTTCATTTTTGAAACTTTGTCCATGTTTAGCATGGGGATCCAACTCTTTAACAGTGTAAAAAACTCACTATGCATGAAACAGCCCGTAACTTTTGGAGGTGCACGTCGAGCTACGGCGTAGGGGTCGGAGAGGGTTCGCGGTGACGCAGAGGGTCTGCGGGGGTACGCCGTTTGATATTACGCAAAAGCATAAAAACAGGCTTTAACGCTGGGTTCTTTGGAAAATTGTGCAGTGTTGTCTTGCCTGGCAACCAAATACACACTTTTTTGGTGCCATTTTTTTTGATTGCAGCGCAGCCCGAGCCCAGCGCTCTGACGGGCATAGGCGTACTCTCGCACACACAGGCTACAGCTGTGCGCACCCTTCCGGGAGAAGTGCCCATAAGACCGTATAAGGAAATTCCGGCCACTATGACGTCACACAGGCCCGTATTCGAAAAAAACTTTCCGAAACTTGTGACAAACCGGAAGAGTATTTTTGGAACAGAATTACTACATCAAACTTACAACTTCATTTTTGAAACTTTGTCCATGTTTAGCATGGGATCAACTCTTTAACAGTGTAAAAACTCACTATGCATGAAACAGCCCGTAACTTTTGAGTGCACGTCGAGCTACGGCGTAGGGTCGGAGAGGTTCGCGTGACGCAGAGGGGTCTGCGGGTACGCCGTCGATTCTACGCAAAGCATAAAACAGCTTTAGCTGGTTCTTGGAAATTGTGCAGTGTTGTCTTGCCCTGGCAACCAAACACACTTTTTTGTGCCATTTTTTGATTGCAGCGCAGCCGAGCCCAGCGCTCTGACGGGCATAGGCGTACTCTCGCACACACTAGGCTACAGCTGTGCGCACCCTTCCGGGAGAAGTGCCCATAAGACCCGTATAAGGAAATTCCGGCCACTCTGACGTCACACAGGCCCGTATTCGAAAAAAACTTTCCGAAACTTGTGACAAACCGGAAGGAGTATTTTTGGAACAGAATTACTACATCAAACTTACAACTTCATTTTTGAAACTTTGTCCATGTTTAGCATGGGGATCCAACTCTTTAACAGTGTAAAAAACTCACTATGCATGAAACAGCATTTCACCCCCCCTTTAATGTTGTGAATTTGTAGGTTTCGTCTGGATGTGAAGAAATAGAGATGAGTATCATCAGCATAACAGTGAAAACTAATGCCATGTTTCCTAATGATATCTCCTAAGGGTAGCATGTACAAAGTGAACAGCAATGGTTCTAGTACTGAGCCTTGTGGTACGCCATGCTGAACTTTTGATCGATAACAAGACATGTCTTCATTTACTGCTAAAAACTGATAATGGTCAGATAAGTATGATTTAAACCATGCTAATGCAATTCCACTAATGCCAACATAATTTTAAGTCTATTTAAAAAAATGTTGTGGTCAATGGTATCAAATTTAGTTTTGATACCATTAAAGCAGCACCAGGTAACTTTTCAACCTTCATAATATATTTCCAAGTCTCTTGTGATGGTACATCTACTTAATAATAGGTTGAATGACACGTCTGCCATAGCCTGACGGGGTCTGTAGCGTTTTTAATCGTACTTTTAAACGAACAAAGAGAACTACAAAATTCGACTGCTTTACGGCATATACGTGACTTCCACCACCACTTCCTTAAAATTCCAGGGCTCTCAAGTGTCACGCATTGAGCGTGACAGTCACTCATTTCGGTCTTTTGTCACGCTCTCCCGCCACACATTGTATTTCTCACGCTGAAAAACTATTTGAAATATATTTAATATGCCGCAGCGCTCAAAACTCTGGCTGCGCCGCTCTCACTGTGGAACCGGCAGGAATCAAGCGTGTCTCCTCTGGTGTTGTTCGTCTGGTGCTGTTAGCCAATCAGAAAATAGCACAATTGTATCTGGGTAACATTTAACGCAACAACCAATGACACCCCGTCGGCTGAGGTGTTTTTTTGTCTGCCTGACTATGTTACGGAAGCTATCTTATCCTCTGTTTATCTTCATGAATCAGGTAATGATAATTTTTCTTGCCTCAAGATATAATGCAAATCGATTTGTAAAATTTGCAGATTCATTTATGGTAGCTTGATATTATAACTTGATATTATTTACGACAGTAGTCGAGGACAATACTGTTTCCCAACTGTAGGGGGACCCCGAGAGCAAAAAACTACCTGGTGTTACTTTAAGAATTTACCTTTTACGGAAATTTTACAGACACCCCCAGTATACCAGTAACTCACTTATCCGGAGAACAGAGACAATGGGAACACATATGTACATTGAATGTAGGAAAGGAAACACAACGGAATGGGATCAAACCCGGGTCACTGCCACACGAGCGCTATAGATTTACCAGTTGCGCCACCACGCAGATATTAACCATGCTAAACTGAGGCTACTTTATGTTCCTTCTATACTGTTAGAGGGTTTTTCCTAGCCTAGAAATCTAGACACACCCTATAGCGGCAGCAAAAAGTATTTTGCAGCAAAGTGTGGTCTAGCAACTCTCCGTTCGAGCTGGAAAAACCAAATTCTGGTCAGGCCAATCACATCATGTATAGAGTTGGTGGGCGGGCTTAACATAATGACGGCAGAGGTGTGACGGTTCCCCCGCGTGATTGATTTCCATAGGGGATTTCCCCACTAACGTTTCTTGAAAAAAAGCAGCAGCTGCTGGCGAACAGCGGTCTTTCGAATCGGCTTTGGCCGCGACTCAGGATGATTTGGAGTTAAGAGAACGTCACTTAAGTCATTCTTAAAAAAGGAAGATGTGTTCGGAGTTTTTTTTTTTTTTTTTTTTATTTTTTTTTTTATTTAACAGTCAGACATACATACAAACCAACTTAGTGCATTAGTGAGCAATCTTGTAAATCCATAATTCCAGAAGTGACATAAAAGTGATTTAAGTGTTTGATCAAAGTGTGCATGTGAGCGGGTGTGAGTGTGGGTATGTGTATGTGTGTGTGTGCGTAAACAAAGTAACCATTTATTATTTATCACCATTGTCATTACCATCACCCCCACTCCCCACTACCACCATATTGCCAATATTGTGTTGGTCGATTTTTATTTCCATCCTTCCTCCTATGTAACAATTGCCATTGTCAATGCTGTATAAAATAAAAGATGATATAATAAGATGATAAGATAATATAAGATAACCTTCCCCCACATCTCATCGGTCCCTATCTTTTCCAAAATTTTTTTTTTTTTTTTTTTTTTTTTTTTTTTGTGTATGTGCAATGTCTAAGGTGCATTAAAAGAGGGAGTACAGTGCGAGAGTGTCTCAAATTGGGACAGAGATGCTGTCCCGTTGAAACCACTTCTCGCCTGTCTTGCCTGCCCTGGTGTTTGTGAGGTTTTCCATATACATACTTTTTTTTTTTTCTATTCTATGTTGTGGTGCATTAAAAACCCATGAAGAGATAAGGGGGGGATTATTGCAGTAGTGATGAAAATGACACTTAATTCAAATACAGCATTGACAATGGCAATATTGATGATTATAATAATAATGATAATAATAATATTAATAATAAATGATAATGATGATGGCAGTGGTGACCGCAATGGTGAAAGCAAAAGACAGCAACAACAGCAATTACAACAATGAAAAAATAAAAGTGAAAATAGTAATCTTAACAATAACATTAAAGATAGTAACAACAATGATGACATAAACAAGTTCAAACAGCTAAAATGTATTAATATTCGTGGGTTGGTTAAGAAGGTGGAAGGAGTCGGAGTTGAAAACAGAGAAAGGATTCATAGCTGTAAGAGGTCAGAAAGTGTTGGACGGCAGAGGTCAGTTTCAGATGCGTAATCATGAAGGGGAGATGCGTATTCCATTGCAATGAAGTCTGTAATAAGATTTTTCCAAATGTTAATGTGTAATTTATTTCTAGTTTTCCAGTTCATGAGGATAGTTTTCTTGGCGATGGTTAGAGCTATGAGGAGTATTTTAGAGTTTATAGTTTTATCAGTGATTATTGTCAGGTCCCCCAGCAAGCAAAGAGAAGGCGACAGTGGGATGTGGCAGCCGACTATAGTGGATAGTGACTGTGTGACCTCTTCCCAAAAGTGTTTGATTGGAGTGCAGTGCCAGGTTGCATGGATGTATGTATCTGTAGAATTTTGATTGCAGTGTGTGCAAACTTCTGATGTGAAACCCATTTTAGCTAATCTGCTGCCCGTGTAATGTGTTCTGTGAAGTATTTTGTATTGTATTAACTGAAGATTCGCATTTTTGGACATGAGATAGATGTTTTTACAGATTTGGGTCCAGAAGTTGGCATCAGGAGCTATTGAAAGATCGTTTTCCCATTTTATTGTTGGTAAGTGTTCGGAGTTTTGACGACCGGATACGGCAAAAGTTTAATATATCAACTAGCTCTGCTGGTGAAAAAACGCATGGGACTAACTCAGACACAGCCGTTCGTTGCTCTGGTTGGTTGCAGCGCTATCCTATTGCATGCAGAGGGATTTTGAAAGACAACCGTTTATCCCACCCCTCGGATTGAGGGATCCCAATTGGGAGTTCCCAGACCTAACATCTTGATGTAGGTCTGGCTTGCCAGGCTAGGTTTTTCCTGCATAGAGAATCACGAGTTAAGACACGGAACTCTCATCACGGTAAAATGCAATGAATGTGCGTCACTCTTTTACTTACGTTTTCAACAATGTAATTCTCTTCGGGGAAAACCAATCAAGAAAAACATATCAGAGCTCGACATTAACGCGTCTGTTTTTTTAAGGGACAAGTGAAAGGGCATTTGTCCGGTTGGGCAAGTACAATTCTCAATATCAAAAAGTAAATAAATAAATAAAATAACTAGGGAATCACCGAAACCACAAGGATAATTCTGATTTTATTTAATGTAATGCAAGTACCTAAATGTAGGCCTAACGAAGGTGACAAAGTTATGATGTTGAGGATCACGCAGTTATTTATAACATATTATATAATGAAGAAATATCACAGGACCAGAGTGTTGTTTTCCTGAATATACCATCACGATTGAAACCGAGACACTGATTTCATAACAGTTCAATAAACAAATAGTTAAAATTAAGCATTCTTACACCATTTCAGACTTACCATATGTTGTTTTCTTTATTTGTCATAATTACATAATACATACATTTACTTTTGTAACTACTTTCAATATGTTTGTAAAGCTGCTTTGCAACCATGTAAAATTGTGAAAAGTGCAATAGAAATAAATTTGCAAAGGTAAAAGGTCATAATTATAAAACTTAGTTCAAGATTGTGAATTCTTTTTTAATAATTCCTTTTAAAAAAATTCAACAGGTAGAACTCAAATACAGTTCATTGTATTGTACATTTAATCATAATAGGTCAACAGAGTACTCAACAAATTTTACAATAGTAGTACTTAAATATTTAACCAATTAAATCATTCTATTTGCAAAGTGCAAAAGTTGTATTTGGAAATTCTGCCCTCACAGCACCTGTTAGCAGAAACAAGCTAGATGCTTCAGTACATACCTCACGTTGGCTTTGGTTTGCACAAAAAGAAAGTCTGATCTAAAAAAAATTACATAGCATCATCTAAAATTATTTCATCATTCTCAGATTTGAAATACATGGCAAGTTGTGTCTTTAGACTCTAAAAGTTTCCTTCTGACAAATGTGGCCAATAGTTGCAAAAAGTACAGCAAAACAGATTGTTGATGAGTGTGATGGCATTGGCTTTATGGCGTGTTCGAAGCATAGATCAAGCATAGCGGTCTGACATGTCAACTTCTGGTTCAACCAATGGTAGGACGTTGGGGCCAATGTGGGTCAAGGGTTAGCTTGGCTTCGGCAGTTATAGTGCTTTCAAGTCATGTCAGAAAGAACACATTTACAAGTTAACTTAAAATACACATGAACATCAGCACAACTCGTAATTAAGAGTTTCCGAGTTAGATTATTTTATTTATCTTATTTATCTATGCATTTATTTATATATATTGTATTGTGTTGTTGTGTTTGTCTTCTAGGAGCAGGGGGCATCAGGGGATGGGATCCCATATAGGGGATAGGGATGGTGTAATGGGAGGAGGTGGGGGGGGGGGGGAGTGCGGGGGAATGTGAGCACTGTTTCATATTCATCAGTACTGTTTAACATTGCGTACACTTTGTATGATTGGTGCTCAAAAATAAAAAAAAGTTGGACTTAGAGAGCGTGACGGTGATCAAATATGTCAGAGGCAATGGATACAAATTGTGCCCTAGTGAAAAGAAAAAAACTATGCCAAAATGTATTTAAAATAGGCCTACATATTTTTCATACCAACTAGCCTATACTACAAACCCAGTAAAGGGATACTCTACTTGTTTTTCATATTAAACTATGTTATTCCCTTAACTAAGACGAGTTGATGCATACCTCTTTCGTCTCAGTGCGTGCACTAAATTGCTTTCTAGCGATGAAACTTTGTTAGAACTTAGCTTAGCCCAGTTCATTCAATAGGATCCAGGCAGAGAAGCGACTAAACACCAAAGTAAAATGGATAATTAACTATATTGTATGGCGGAATCCCATAGCAAGTGCTTGGGAGCACTTCGACTCGGCGCAGTAATATCATCTCTCGTGAAAAATTTCAACGGGAGTGGGGAGAGAGGATTTTTCACGAGTGATGATATTACTGCACCGAGTCGAAGTGCTCCCAAGCACTTGCTATGGTATTCCGCCATACAATATAGTTATCCATTTTACACGAGTTCTATTTTATTGCACAATGCATATTTTGTAATATTAGGCCCAAAATGTGTTTAATATCACTATTAGTAAGGATAGTATCATCACTGTATAATATAAATGCAAGATATGTAAAGTGTACCTAAAGTATAATTGCAATAGTTTCACTTTAGCACAATCAAAGTATATATTTAGTTGGACCTCAGCATTATTTCCAGATAACTAAAGTGCATTAAGTACAAAATTTGATGTTCCAATTTAGCAGACTTTAATTATACTAAAATGTATTTGAAATACATTTACGTCATGCTAAGTATACTACAAATACATTCACTTATTTAAATACCCTGCAATTGTACTTTTTATATTTATTTTTGACACCACACACACACAAAAATATAGATAACCAAGTTAAAAAGTAGTATATTCCAGACTTTGAAAGAACACATTAAGCCATTCCCTCTCAAGCACACACACAGAAACCCACCCAAAACCTCCCGGTAGTGAAAATTAAACCCAAAAAAAAACTCAAAACCTTGAACTGAATTAAAAAGAGCCATGTGTTCACAAGTTTCTGTATAAAAGTGTCTCTATATCAGATTAGATTCACAATACACTCTTGAAATGCTTCACTCGCAGCTATTTAGCTAGATGTTTTAAACAATTTATTTTATTAGGATTATAATATATTTTGTTATAGGCCTATTTTATTTAAAACATATAAGCAAGTCTTCTCTAAAACTTAATGTACTAAAAAAACAAATCAAAGATAGCAAGAAGAAAGGGAGAGTAAGAGAGAAAGAAGAAAATGACCTGCACTGCTTTTGTGGTTATAAATTTATAGCTGAAAGCATAAAAATATATTTTTATTTATTTTATACATAAGTATTTCCGAAACGAATGCTCAAGGGCTCAACATGCGTAGAACATTCTGAATGATAGGTGCTCCAATTTTGCGGAAATCTGGGGACATTTTTCTGAATGCAGAAGACGATTCATCATAAAATGCCTGAAATTCTTTATAGATAATCATTAGAGATAATTTTGAGCACACTAATTATTTCCCATACTTTTCCTGCAGGTGAATTCACTCAAAAATAGTTTATTTAGTTCAGAGTTTTATGAGGACATAGACTTCATTTAATTTAAATGAGTTTAAATAGCCTAGTAAATAAAATCTAAATGAAACTGCATGAATGAGTAAAAACAAAATCTACAAACAAACACTCAAAACAACAAACTTTACTTTAATACGCAGAGTTCCCTGTTCTCTAGGCTAAAGGGCATCTGCGGGTTTTAGGTCAGAGATCTGGCTTGCTGCCTCAGTAAACAGAAAGAGTAAAGGTGAGACGCTGATGTGCCAACGCTTTTACTGAGACAACTCATGAAACATTGTGTTCTGTCTGAGAGAAGAGCACACATCCATAAAGAAAATACCCAGAAACCTTACAATTATTTTGATGAATAGAAAGTTCAAAAGATCAGCATTTATTTGAAATAGAAATCTTTTGAAACAGTCTTTACAGTCACTTTTGATCATTTCAATGCTGAATAAAAGGTATTATTTTTACAAAATGTACTGACAGCAAGCTTTTGAACAGTAGTGTACATAACATTTTAAAGCATTCTTAAAGCATCTTTTTTAATAACACACACAGCACAGCAGACAGGAAGGGATAGAGCGAGATGGGGGAGTGTGAGAATCCAGAACACAGGCTTGCTACACTTTCTGACCATGAATTTCAATGACTATTCCAGATCTAAACACTGGATGAGATTCACTCACAAAGAACAAATTTAGATGAAACAGCAAAGTTTATAAATTAATTAGATATTATATTCACTGCAGAAATGTCCATTAATGTCCTAATGGTTGTGTGACATTGATTTCTAGAATGTTTCCTGGTTTAAAACCCATTTTAAAACTCTCCGATATTTTTATTATAATGGGAACCCTGGAACAGATCTCCATTTTTCTGCTTAATTTTGGCCGTTCAACACAACAACGTCGTTTTGGGGGCCTGCAAATGCTAACTTTTGAAAACGGGTTTCAAAGTGCAAGTTTTTGAAAAAGATACTGTTATTGTCTCTGTGTAAACCACAAAAATGCAAATTTGTGAAAACGCATTAAGTGTTCAGTCTATAGGCGCTTGTTGACATTGCCAAATACTGGCCTGGAAGTCTTATAGTGTTTTTGTCGTTACCGCTGATCCATGTGAACGGGGATCGTTTTGACAACGTTGTGGTATTTACGCAAAAAAGGCAAAGGAAATACATTGTTGACGTGTGAACGTACCATCACTGATTTGTGCTCCACGCCCGCTCACCGTTTTATTGATTACTCCGTGAATTTAAAGCCCTGACTGTTCCTTAGTTACTTGTCCAATGTCCAGTATTAATTGTACATTAGTTGTTTTATATGCTCTCACTCTTAGTGGTAATTATTCAGTCATTCGTTCTTTGTCCTGCTTCTTGGAATTTTACACAGCAGCCAACCAAACACTAGTTCAATTCACCCTTTAATTCACCCTTGTAATCATTTTACATCTTTTTTTAAGCATGGTCACATATTTCAGTTGGGAGCTGGTGAAACTTTAGCACTTTCCTACTGCCATTCTGGTAAAGCTCTTGGCTTAAGTCCAGACACACATACCACTGAACAAAAGGCCAAGGACAGGACGAAGAAACCCCTACACATAACACACAGAGTCCCTGGATGAACTTTTCTCCATCCTAATAAGGTGCTCCTGCCAACTTGAGATTTCTTTGAACTTACAGAAGAATTAAGTTTCCATTAATTTCACATTGGGCCCATGCAGGCCCACATCACCCCAGTAACTGAGCCTTTCGTCAACACTTAGTGAACCTACACACAAATAATTATGCACATAAACACCTGGGTTTGTGTACACAACTACACTTGCACATTCTTCACGCTTGAAACCCCTCCAATCGCTGACACCATTCATGTTCTCCTAATTGAGACTCGCTTCTCACAAATAATAAGGAGAGAGAGTTAACAGAGCATGATTTCTGGCGTTACTAAATCCTCCTATCACTTGTCACACAAGCCAGCAAACCTGTCAACAGAGCAGTCCACATATGTTTTTGACCACAGCTAAATCCTATTGCTGCTAACCCAAAAACCAGAAATATCTCATTTTAAATGCCACACAGCCATTACACATCAGGCAGTTCCTTTCATTAAGACAGCATTAAGATATTTTACAAGAATTATGAGTAAATACAATTAATGGTTTACTCTTGCATAGGTTGTCGTCTAAAATAGTCTAGAGTGGCAATAAAATGAAAATGTATTTAAAAGGAGTTCAGTCTGTAGCCATCATTTTGAATGATATCAGACCATTATGTCCAGTGTGAGTCATTGGACGTCCATTGCTCAAGAGGACAAGGACCTCTGACTCTAAACTGATAAAAAGTGTTTCTTCTCCTCCCTCACATTCAGCTGAGACACTGGAGTGTCTCCCTTCAACAAAACACACCGAAAATCCATTCCTGTACTTTTGTAAAGGTTGCGGGTTTAACTTCAGGTAGGGGAGACACATGAACTGATCCCTTGAGATAATGTGTCCGAGCAATTTACAGTAGGCTATGTTCTATATTTCGCTTTGGATTTAGATTCAGATAGACAAAGACATTTGGGATTATATGAAGCAGTTTAGCTTGTGGGACAAGAGAATGAAAAAGGATAAAATACAGGCGGTCCACACTGTAAAAAATGTTTTGTCGGTCAACCAAAGAAATGTGTTTCATGTGGTATGCTCTAAATATGCTGGTTAATACAAGTATGGGAATGATATAGCGGCCAAACAATTAAAACTCTCAAGTTTAATATGCACAGAATACATAGTTCACATAGATCGCAACTTGTCTAAAATAGTTCACAGCATAGCTACAAACCCTCACTCGCAAAACAATACTTCTGAAATATGATGTACTTTAACTGAATGTAGAAGTCGCATGGTTTAGTTACATGGAGGAGTTTTGGTTAATGTATCCGCAGAACAGATATTTTGAAAGATTTGCCCTTGGCCTCTGATATACAAAACTCAAAACATGAATCAAAAACAACAACAGATGGTCATGTTAACACCATATTCAATAAATATGTAAAATGCTCTCTTGTTGTTATTGTAATGTGATTGATAAATTACACCGCTCAGATGGTGGTCTGTTATTCTAATGTCTTATTCACTGAAACACTTCATTTTATAATTTCCGTCTGTCATTGAACCATCACTTAAACCGTTTTCAACCTCTCCGCCAAAACCCCTCATTTCTCTTATCACTAACGTCATTATAATCTTATCATGATCAACATTGAGTAATAGACTGTGTTTGTGCAGAGAAAAAAACCCTGTCTGCAAAAAGTCTAGAGACCATGTCAGGCACTTCATTATCACCTGTATGGCCAAATAAGTTAAATAGCACTGATTTTAGTATTATGTTACTGTAAAAGTTATTACAAAAATTCTCATGATTTGTCAACTTTTTTCTTTTGTCAAATCAACTTAGATACAATATTTTTTCTGAACCATATTAATGGAGTTTTTGTTGATTAAACTAACCTCCTTCCTTGTATTACCTCAATTATTTTAATTTCAATTAACTAAAAACTAACTAAAATTAAGTAAGTTAAAAAACTTACTATTTTTAAGTTAAACCAATTATATATTCAATCACTGACCCACAGACTTTTTTTATTAAAATTATGGCATTAATAGCATACTTTAATCATAACTCATTTAATTATTTCCATTTTTTTTAATGTGAAATATTCTAGCACTCTCGTGACTTTTCTCTCTTTTTTGGGTCAGACAAGGTTACACTGAAGAACATTGGGTGTTCACCTAAACATCAAATCATGAAACTCCATACTCATATCACCTCATTCCACTGCAACACGTTTTACAAAGATTGTTTTTTTGTTTTCTTTCTTTCTAGTGAGCAGCCTATCGAAGCAAATTCTTTGGTCATATAGACGCATTCGTTCAAAGTAATTTCAACAGGATTTAAAGTTTAAATCAGTTTCTTTACAAACAAAATTACAATGTAACCATAGTTTCCGACAGTTACTATAGTTCCGGTCACTTGCAGGATAATAATACTTAGGCTAATAGCCTACATGAATACTGGGAGTAAAACAGTGTAAAAATCTTTTAGAATCTCCTCATTGTGTTTAGTTTGTTTTCAAGACAGTGAAAACTAGCACAAGTTAGCATATTTTAATGGCGGAAACTGTTTACCATTTTTAAAAGTTAGTTTTACGTAGGCTAAGGTTTTACGTTAGTTCGAAATGGCACTTACCGACAGCAGCAAGCAGGCAGCAGGTGATGTGAGCTGGGGAGCAGATCTGTCTATCAGCTGTGTACCGTATCGATCTGATTTACTGCGCGCACAAAGAGAAAGAGCAGCACTGAGGTAAGCGACAGACGCAAGAGAGGGACATGCAAACACCTGGTAGTGTCCTAATGGCGCACTTTGACTGGTGGTTGTACTTTGGCAGAAATCTATCTTTGGATATAAAAAAATTTGAGAAGCGCGTCACCGCCAGCCGCGCCCTCATGGAGCCGCCCCTAGATTTAGTACTGCACGAGGCAGAGATTTCCATGTTATGACAAACAACAGGACTAAAGGAAATTACCGTACCATACCTCCACAATTTTACCATATTCATGGTCAAAGTGCACGGTAATCAATTAATTTGTGTTTCTCACGACAATAAAACTCTGGTAACTTATTAGCTGGTTGCGAAATAGCCTAACTTATTTAACATCTTTAAGGGATGATGACTTTAAATTGTAGCGTAACACAATTTGTTAACAGGTTTTCAAGATGTAAAATTAGCTGAGGCTCGTCTCGCTCCACAACCGAATTTTTTGGCGTCCAAAAACCCAAAGACGCTAGGCCTATTCAAGTGTGATATATTAGTAACGTTAGCCCAACATCTTAAACTCAAACTCAAAATATCTTTCACTCAGCCGCGGCTCGTCTGTATGGAAAACTCAAACATAGACCTGAATTAATAAATTGAAAATGTGCATTCTGCAACAAAAATGTTTATATATTTAAGTCGTAAAGTGATCAGTAAGTTATATATTAAAATTTGGCACACGAACACGGTTTCAAAACCGCTTTTTCGATGCGCTGTGGCCGTTTGTCCACACGCAAACGCAGTAACCGGTCACTGAAACCGAACTTTTTTTAAATCTCCTGCCGCCAGGGTGAACATTTTTATAAACTCCGGTTGCAGTTTTGGCTTGATAGATCCCAAATGGCACACTTTCATGTGGCCTTAAATTGCGCATGTTCGCCAAGTGTAGGCTACGTGTCCGTGGGTGTCTCATTCAGCGCTCAAGTGTGCTCGCGAAGCCCGCACTTTCGCACTCTCCACACGATTTAATTACCTACCCAAAAATCATTGCGAAGTTGCAACGCTCAATCAGATAAATGAGGGGAGGAGTTTCGTGGCTGTTTGACTTTAGGTGGCATGATGTCATCAAGCCTGTCCCAAAATTGGCTGCGTTCCAGTCCAAAATTGTCATGCATGCCCTTCATTTGCTAACTTCCCTCCATCTGGTTGACTCGGATGTAGGCTACGTTGCATGAGTACCCACTACTGGCAGAACCTTTGCAATAGGCTTATGCACGATCGCTTCCGTGTTTTGTCTCAGCCCGCCCAGTTACATCCGGTGCTGAGTCAGAGCCGTTTTTTTTGCATAAGATGGAGATAATGGCAGATTGATTGATTGGCCAACATGGCTTAAAGGTTAGGGTTATATCACCACCTGTTGGTTTGGAATGCTCTTGACAGCGCTTGGTTTTTTTATGTGGATGCAATTTTTTTTGTTGCAAAAATTGTTGTTGTTTTTTAAACAAAGGAGAAAAAAAACTCAGTTTATAAAAATACCAGTGTACTTGTGGACTTGGCCTAAGCAGGGCAGCCTGTCTCTGAGCCCTTCCTCGCTCAACAGCGCCCCACAAATCTCCAACGTAAATCTGTGGTGAAAAATGTAACTGCAGCATGCTCTCATAAGCCCCTTTCACACAGAGATTCCGGAAAATACACGGATAATGTGACCCGGCATTTGTCCCGGGATTGTTTGATTTCGGTTCATTCACACTGCCACTGATTTGCCGGGATCTGTGAGTGCGTTCACACACAACCCGTTAATGTCCCGGAAAGCCGCGTGACGTCAGGATGAGACGTGTAAAGTACGGCCGAAAACATGTGCACCCGCGCACCTTTCCACAGAGCTGGTGAACGATCGCAGCTGCAGCGCGGATTGTGAGGAGCTCCTGTATCTGCTTCTTTCCAGTTTGCAGACATTTTTTCGTTCTTTCTTTGTAGATGACGAACACAAACTTTCTTCTAAGTGCAACAGAGTCGCGCGATGGCACATGCGTCATCACTATTACACACCCCTTACGGCATTAGTTCTGGCTTTTGTTCACACAGCGCGCGTTCCGGGTCTGAACACGGCAATGTTACTAGGTCCTCAACCCAGGATCGATCCCGGCATCAATCCCGGGTCGTGTTTGCGTTCACACAGAAGGCGTTCTGGCAATTTGCCGGCAATTTGCCGGGTCCAAAGTGCTGTGTGAAAGGGGCTATAGAGAGCCATTGGGGCAGATTTCAGACTTATTTTCTCGAGACCTTGTGTAAACCTCGCTCCAGAACAAGATGCTCAAGTGGTACTCACTGTAGAATCAAATGACGACCAGCTCCTCCTCTCTGGAGCTCCAGTGGGCTGGTGGAGGGTTAGAGTTGTGGGTAAGGTTAGGGTTTGGTTGGATATTCTAGCTCCACCCATTAGGCCCAAATTACATCCGCTCCTCCTCGCTGGCACTCTAGCGAGGAGAAGCTCCACGTAAGCTCCAACCATTTGCTCTGCAGTGAGCAGCTATGTGTCTGCTTCAGGTCGGTAACTATTTGGCATGTCTGTTACCATAAACTATAGCTGAGGCCCAGAATCTGCCAAACCTAAATTTACAGCCAGGAGTTGCTATGGTCTACTTTTTATGTACTTCTCAGACTTTATGTATACTTCTCAGAAGTATAGGCCTACCTAAATTATACTTAAGTTTACTTGACAGTTGAAATATAGGCTAGAAAGAAAAGTCTAGCCTATTTTACTTGTACACAGTCTTTTGTTTAAGTACTGGGGCTCGTTCTTCGTACGTTGCTTAAAACATCCGAGATCAAATGAGACATCCAAGATAATATCATCGGGCTAATCATGATCCGGCTAAGTGGGTTCTTCGAACACATCTGTTGTTTATGATTATTATCGCTGGATTGAGTTATCTGAGATAACTGCGCGTTCACGCGTTGGTTTAAAAGGGGATATGTATCGATAGCAGAAACAGTGATCAGCGACGCTGCTATTGGCTGTTCAGTTTGGCCAAAGAACACGCCCAGTTTTTCTCCCAAGCAGAGAAAGAGAAGGTTATGTCGATTTTGAGTCTTTAATTAAAACGCCAGGGAACACTTCTAAGTGTGCAAAAGCCAGGAGAGAGGGCTGGCAAAAGTAGCAGACAAATTAAATGCGTTTGTGGTGGCCATGTTAGATGTTTTAATAACTTATTATTATTTTTTTTTCTATTTTAATAATTTCATAATTACTTTGTTCATTGTCATGTCAGAGTCACCACACTATAGTGAACATGATGAAAGTGAAGTACAAAAATCTTCTACGTAATGGTAATTTTTACTAGGCCTTATAGGCCTACTAGTCTCTTTCAAAAAGGCACTGTTAAATAAATGATTGTCTGTTTATAAAAGCAACCAAGAAAAAGGCTGAAAAAAAAACAGATGCTCCTGCACCCTGGCAGAAGAGCTGACCCCTGGGTTGAGTGTGAATTGACCTGTTGTTGTGGAGGGCATCCCTGGGTTCAACTCTTCCAGACACACATCCAGGGACCAGTAGCAGCAACACCTTCATTACTGGTAAATGAGATGGAAATTATCTTAGTACACTTGTGAAATAATTTGTTGCTGCATTAAATTAAGTAGGCCTATAATGCATATTGGCTGGTATAGTCATTTCAACTGTTAAATCTTGAGTAATGATTAATTGCTTTGACTTGTGAAAGTAAAAAATGATAAACTTATGTTAATGTGAAAATATTTTGCCATGAGTTATTAATCACATTGCACTGGATAGTGAAGAAACCTTCTCAGATGACTGTCCTTTGGAGGAAGTAGACTACCTGCAAATACATAAATAATTTTAATTGATTTATACTTGTACCTATGTCTATTATTTCTGACATGAGTCCACATGTACAGAAAGGCCTACAGAAGAGTCTGCACAACGCAGTGATACAGGTGTGGGCAGAGTATAGACAACTTTTCCTTTTTATTTGTTGCATGAGGCATGTGTGACAATTTGACAAATGACACAGGGTGAAATTCATTCCCTATGAGTCTTCAACAGAAAATAGAGTATTTTGAAAAAACAAAAATCAGGGGGAGAAATAGAACTTGACTACTTAAAGAAAGAAATTGCACTAGAAATAGAGTTGCTTCAAAATAAACTTCAGAGTAAAATACACTATTTCACACAGAGTACTATTGCTGACCTTGCATAATATCTCTTATTGCAGGCAAAAGATGACTGAATGACTGGCTTTTCTTTACAAAGAACTATTGAAATAAGACTCAAGGAACTAAGCAAATGTGTCTTGTCTTTTATTAAACATTTAGGCTTAATTCAACCTTTTTTCCCCTTCTTTTTCTGATGTTGGCAATGTTGTGTAATGGCGCTTTTCCACTGCATGGTACGCTCGGTTCGGTACGGTTCGATTCGGCGCGGAACGGTTCGGTTCGGCTTCGCTTTTCCACTGCGTGGTACGACTCGGTACGGCACGGTTCGGTTCGCTAGCTCGGTTGCTTTTCCACTGCAGTTAGTACCCATTCAAAGTGGGTGGGACTAATCGTTACACTGTTTGTAGGTCCGGTGATAGCCGTGTTGAGCTGAGCTAGCTGCTACTTGGAACACTTTTTCATTCTGTTTTGCCCCATCCAGCTCTCGCTGGACCCGCTCCTAGGCAACCAACGAGAGGATTGTCTGCACCTCGACCACGATTCAGCCATTTCCTTTTTAAAGTGTTGATCCTCCTTTTTTTTCAAGTAAGTAAAACACAGGTGCTACCGCGTTGGCTGTTGTCTACTGGTTATATGACTCTGTATAGCGGGTTTAGTGTCTCGTGTCGCAAATCCAATGACGCTGGTAGTGACGATTCTGTCTGTCTGACCAATCAGTGATCTGCAGTGTTTCACGTCACATTTTAGTACCGGTACGGTACGCTTGGAACCTCAACAGATCAGGTACCATTTAAGCGCGCCGAAGCGCACCGTACCGTACCGTACCATGCAGTGGAAAAGCACCACAAGTGAGCCGTACCGAACCGAAACCGTACCGTACCATGCAGTGGAAAAGCGCCAAAGCGTGCCGTACCGAACCGAACCGTACCGTACCATGCAGTGGAAAAGCGCCATAATATGGCACATGTAATGTCACAGGTCCTGTCAGGTGCAACACTCAGGCTTTTCAGACACTGAAATCTTCCCTTTAGTTGGCCAAAGTTCATTTCATTGTGTGAACTTGTCCTGGCTAGAGCTGCATTGTAACTGTGTATGTACATTTACATTTTACATTTACATATGTAATACAGTGAGCTTGATATTTATATTTTTCCTTACCATGTTCAAGTAATGTGCATAAATGTGAATCTCTGTGCTTCCACATTTGTGATATGGAACTGTCACACGCCATCTAGAGATTTTAGTCTGTCAACTGCCTTTTTTTAAAATTTGATATAATATTACTAATCTGGAATATTAAGAATTGTAATAGTAACTTGGCTGCACATTTACATTGTGATCCCCCTTTCTGGTCACAAAATCCCCTTCATAAAGGCCTTGATGGGAACATGTGTGCAGTCTATTGACCAATCACATTAGTGAAGCCTGAGGGACATATCTGTGTCATATTAATCAGCATGTTCATGATTGCATGATTGCATGATCTTCATTAAAAATTATATTATACCTGCGTTGGCAAAAAAAAAAACTGCTGTAGCCTACTACATTGGGTCTAAACTGCCCCCCCTCCCCCCTCCCCCCTCCCTCACGAGCAGGTTCAAGCAAGCACCTGTTGCTATGACAGCAAGTATGAGCTTCGAAGAACCAAACAATCCAAGATCATGGCAAATCGTCAACAATCAAATCCAGCTAACTGAGTTAGCGACGTACGAAGAACGAGCCCCTGATCAGGGAGTCGGCTTTTTATGGGCTGTCTCAATCGCAAAATATTTCCAAGGCACTGAAACGTGCGCTCCCTAAAAAGTCTCAAAATGCACCATGAAAACCTGGTGATCAATGTGTCCAATGAAAGAAGTGATATTAAGCGAGGAGTATTCAGCTGGTCTTATGACATCAACATGGTGGCCTCCAAAGCATTTATTAGGTTACTAATAATTGATGTTTTATTAACAAGGTTCGGGAGGAACACGTTCTAATGATCAACAATCAAGTCATTCCAACCAGCTGTCAGCAATCAGTAATAAATGGATGGACCTACTCAATCAGCATGAGTAAAGCCCATAAATATACGCAGTCGACTCACTCATAGTTCTCGACAGTTTTCAGCATCCCTCCATCTCCTCACACTTGCCTGATTATCTTCCTAAACAGAGATACGGGGGGGTACTCTGGGTTCGGGCCCAATTTCCGAGCTAGGAGCCTCCCCCCGGACAGCACGCTAAATACGCATAACCATTTACTCTCTGATCATTCGTAAGTGTGAACTCGTGAATATCATTTAAAAAAAAATATTAAACAACTACTATCCATTATAAAGGGAAAAATGACTGAGTGCACCTTTAAGATCAATCAGAGAAAATAGCACATTTTCAACATTTATTTCTTGACAGGAATGAAGATTAGGCTTTGTGGAATAGAAGATCAGTTTATTTAAAGACTGTTGTTTAATAACATGCGAATGGTTCAGCTGATAAAAAAATCTTTCCAAACTCCATGAAGCTGTTTTGAAAGTTTTAAAAAATTACATATGATCTTAGAGTTTTGTACAGTGCTTGAGTTTTCATTCGCAAAAAAAAAAAAAATCAAAATGGTGTCAAGTTACCTTGATTAAGGTCAATTAAGAAATAATGTGCAGTAGCTGATTTTTTTTATCTAATTTACCTTTTATCCTAAATACAGAAATCTCTAACTTTCTTTCACTCCGCCTCACCATTGGCTTTTAAATAATTACTCTTGTTGGTTTTTAAATAAAATATTGGATGTTGTCAAAAACTGAATGTTGTCAAAAAGGGATATGAAATCATCTGCAAATCTTTGTATTTCTTCATTATGCAATAGGCTTGTCGTCTCCTATTCACGGGCATAGCGAAATAAAAGCTGAAACTGGAAACGAATTAAAGAACCGCATGTTCCTTTTCAAGACCTCTCCACGCTCTTTCATTTGCTGGGGAACTGTGGAGAGTGGAGAGAGAGAGAGAGAGGGAGCAAGCGAGAGAATTAGGGGGCAGCGAGTTGAATTTTTTCGTTCCGTCATATGCTGCTTATACCGCTTCTCGGCAGGCAAGGTTTAATTTTGCAGAATGCCATTCGTAATTATTTCTGAATTACAGTTATTTCTCCAACTGGTTTCTGTACGGCAGCAGTAATGGCAAATGCCAGGTGGAGTGGGCAGAGCTGGGTTTTAGGAGACTCCATTATCTCCTGTAATAGACAGCCAGTTGAGAAATGAGCTGGCATTCAATTTCCAAAATGGACTTATTGGTTGGTTCAGTTAATGGGTTTATGTGAGATTTAACAATAGATAACTGGGTCCCCCAGTATTACATCCCAGCTCTTCACTTAAACCAGTTCGGCTGTGGTCTTAACGTTATAAGAGAGGGGGAGTACATAGAAAAGAAAAAAGGATGATAAAAGAGTTTCAGACTTTGACAAACGACTACCAGCTACTCTTCCTCAGTGCTGACTGGGAGCCATCAAACTTGGTTCCATGTTCTAATAGAGTTTTTATGATGCCCTGTTGCCTGATTATGCATAAACTAAGCGTTTTCCTACAAAGGTTTTGCCCAAGTAATTTTCTCAGATTATTTTCAGGCTCAGATTTATGTGAATTTAAGCACAAGTAGAAAAGCTTATCTAGAATCAGATTCTTGCTTCTCAGACGAGTTACAGAAGGAGCTGCTGGATGATCTCAATCAGACTTTCCAGGATAGTCATTTTTAATGTAACCTGTAAGTCATTTTCAGTTCAAAGACTGGAATCCTATAAAATCGACTGCAAAAAAATTGTTGTTTTAAGGTTCCAGTGTCCGTGAACTGGCTTAAAGACCTTCTCCTGTCAGAATAATAGACTGCACTCAAGAACCTTGTGTCTCTAAAAAAAAAAAGAGCACATGCATTCTCTTTTGGAGTAAAGCAGCCAAGCACAAGCAATTATCATAGACAAGCTAATATTATTAGCATTATCTCAATTTTAAAATTAAACCAGAGTACAACTAATGTTAGAGTAAGTACTTTTATTTATGGTTTAAGTGCTCAAAGAAGTGGTGTATATTTGAGTACATGCAGATGGGCAGGATCCACAAAATATGATTAAAAAAATGTCTTGTACCTTTTGATGTTAGAATCAGAATGCAAAAAAGACCATCTTCATCGCCCTTTGAAGACATTTATGGTTGCAACTGAGGGCCTAAAACTTACTTTTTGCCACACCTGCCAAAATATACCTTGTAAAATGTAATTTGTAAAATATGTAAATATTTTTTACAGGCATTAAAACTGTTTTTGCAAGAACAGGCAGTTAGATACCAAAATTTTAGATACAAGTGAAAATTTACAATTCTCTATTCCAATTTCAATACCACCGTTAAAACTACTTGCCTATATAAATTTAAAACATTATTAAAGACAAGTAACTGTAGTTTTTAGGTAGAGACACCGACTAAAGTAATAAAATATAAAATAACACTATGGATATTCACTGTATAAATGAAAACATAGATTAACCCTTTTTAAAGTTACAAAAGTTATTGTCAAGAGCAGTGAATGATTCTTTTTCATATTCATTTGTTGTTTGATTAACATTAAAAACACAGACAGCAGCGAAAATATTAGGCTGCTGTCACTTTAAGACGAATGCATGGATTCGATACTGGTACACATCTGTCTATACACTGTTTACGTTAACTTACTCATTTTTGCCTTTGTTTTGTGAATTTGTCCGTTTAAGCGCAAGAACACATGAAAGAGAGCTCAATTCAAATTTGGCGCACGCGGCCATTGCTTCGGATGTGTGCACACAAAACAAAACTTTCCACACAGCGCTCGAGTAACGAATTGAGTTGCCTTTTGCGTCTTGCGCTTGAATACTTAAATTGCCAAGGCTTAAACAGAACCTGGTATGGAGTAAAGTCATTGGCAAGCATGGTGTGGGGAAAATGAATGGGCTCAGACTCCTCTCCCTCTGTGCAGAGCACCAGCTGGTCATTACTAATACCATCTTCCAGATGAAGAACAGGCTTAAGACCACCTGACAGCACCCCCGCTCAAAACACTGGCATCTTCTTGACTATGTGATTGTCCGTCAAAAGGACAGACAAGATGTCCTCATCACCCGTGTTATGCGCGGAGCTGAGTACTGGACTGACCACCGCATGGTCAGATCTAAACTACTCATGAGCATTCACCCCCTTGGCCCAAGGACAGCTCCTAACAAGAAACTCAACTGCACAGCACTGAATAGCCTTACCACCAAAGACAACCTCCGACGGCTCCTTGCTGAAAACCTCAACAAGATCCCTGAGGAATCAACCGACTGGCCAGCTATGTGCCAGGCTATTCATAGCGCAGCCTCAGAGGCGCTAGGCCAATCAAGGAAACACCACCAGGACTGGTTTGACTGTATCACTCCTAAAAACTAAGCATGAGGCCCACAAAGCTCTCCTGTTCTGCCCTGGATCTCCCACCCTTAAAGCCACCTTCATTGCTGCAAGAACAGCAACGCAGCGAGCCCTCGGGACTATGGAGGACACCTGGTGGGTACAAAAGGCACGAGAAATCTAGAACCTGGCAGATTGCAATAATATGCAAGGCTTTTATGATGCCATAAAAGCATTGTACGGCCACAGGAAGCGGGCGATTGCCCCAGTCCAATCAGATGATGGCGCCCTGCTCTTCAAGGACCGCCACGAGATTATTGCCCGCTGGGCAAATCATTTTGAGAGTCTCCTCAACCACATCAACCCTGTCGACCCACATATTCTGGATAATCTTCCAGACCTGCCACCAACCATACACCTGGACACCCCACCACTTTACTCAGAACTCCGGCAAGCCATTGCAGGGCTGAAGAACAACAAAAGCCCTGGACCCGATGGAATCCCTGCAGAGGTTTTCAAACACGGAGGATACATCCTCACGCGTCGCCTGCACCTCCTGATCCAAAAAAACATCTGGGAACATGGGACCCTCCCACAGGACTGGAAGGACGCTAACATTGTGGTCATTTTCAAACAGAAAGGAGACTGAGCAGTCTGCGGCAACAGCCGCGGGATATCTCTCCTCCACATCGCAGGGAAAGTCCTGGCTAAGATCATGCTCAGCAGATTGGTTGAGTACATCTCGGAAACTGTGCTTCCGGAAACGCAGTGTGGCTTCCGGAAGACCAGATCCACAACAGACATGATTTTTGTCTTGAAGCAGCTGATGGAAAAGAGCCGAGAACATCACAAAGACCTTCACGTTGCCTTCATCAACCTCAGCAAAGCTTTTGAAACCATCAACCGTGAACTGCTCTGGAAACACCTCTCCAAACTTGGGGTACCACCCAAGTTTCTCAGCATCCTAAAGCAGCTGCATGACGGGATGCAAGCCAGAGTCCTTATGGGAGAACTCCAGTCAGAGTCTTTCGAGGTAAACGTTGGGTGTGTCTTGGCTCCGGTGCTCTTTAATGTCCTCCTCTCTGCCATCACCTGCCTCTTCCACCATATAATGGGACATGAAGACGGTGTCCATGTGGAATACCGACTAGACGGAAGTCTTTTCAACATCCGTCGGCTACAGGCCCACACAAAGACAAAGACCAGCCAAATCTGTGAGCTTCATTATGCTGATGACTGTGCCATCTTAGCCCACAGCCCGAACTCTATGCAGCACGCCCTTAACACAATATCCTGTCTGTACCAATCCTTTGGCCTACAGGTCAACATCCAAAAAAACGAGGTCATGTCCCATCTCACCACCCCCGCTTCCATATCCCCCAGTTTTCACATAAATGGTGTTCCACTTAAAACAGTGGACCACTTCACTTACCTTGGCTCCACTCTATCCTCATGCTGCTCCCTTTATATAGAAATACACACCCGGATAAATAAAGCCTCATCATCTTTTGGACGCCTACGCAGCAGGGTTTTTGAAAACCGTAACCTGAAGATCAGTACCAAGGTTGCTGTTTACAATGCTGTGTGTCTTGCCACTCTGCTTTACGGGGCAGAGTCATGGACCCCATACCGCCAGCACATCATCATCTTAGAGGCCTTCCTTATTCGCTGCCTGCAGAAGATCCTCAGTTTGTCCTGGGAAGATCGAATTCCCCATACAGTCATCCTATGGCAACACTGGCTCGATCTGTATGGAAGCAGCTGTGGCCAAAAAACATCTGCGCTGGATCGGGCACACCATACGTATGCCTGAACACCGCTTGCCCCGCCAAGTCCTCTACAGTCAACCAATGGGTGCAAAGCGGTCTGCTGGAGGACTACACCAGGGACATCCTAAAGCGAGCGAACATCCCCCTTACGCAGCTTGAATCTTTGGCACTCAACAGATCTGGTTGGCAGGTCACCTGTGCCTCTGCAGTATCTCAAATACACCAAAACAACCAAGGCCGAAGATCCGAGAGGCACATCATGAGACACCAGTGGGCGGCTGGTACCCCCCTGGCATCTGGTTTCCCTTGCTCCATCTGCAGACGAGTGTGCGGCTCAAGGATCGGACTCTACGCCCACGAGAAGTGGCACCAGCGGCAAGGTCGCTGAATATTATGCAAAACTGGATATAAAAAAAAAATATTTCGCAAAACTGCAATGGAAACCGTTTTTGCGCATTTACAGGTCACCTGACGTAGATTACGCGGTAGGCCTATATGTTTGGAGAGAATATGAGACAGAGTTCTTTATTAAATTCATAAAAGACAAAATAATTACAGGAATATTGGATTCTAAACCTCAAAGATGCCACAATCAAGACCTCGAAGCAGATATGAGGGAGAAACACCCAGAAACACCTCATATGTGCCCGCTCTCAAATATAAGGGTCTTTCCTTGCCATTAATGATTGGATAACACATGTCTCCTTTGATTATTAATAATGGCCAGTGCAGTGGCTACATAAACCTACCAACGTCCGTTGCCATGATTTTTGGAATGACTTATTGCGAGAGGAAAAAATGAAGTTTTAGTCCATAACATCGGTTAATGGAAACACCGTCATTTCGCATTGGTTTTTTGTTGACATTTAGAAAAAATTTGAATAGTTTGGCATCTGTAATGGAAACATGCCTTTTCTGCTTCCCGTAGTGACGCTCGCACTGTGCTTGCATACTTTACCACATCTGAAGTGAAGTAAATGCAATATTTGTCAAATACAGCATCTGTTTGTACAAGAATAAAGTTCAACATAAGCCTATCAATGAAGTGGGGTCTATGTTATATTATCAGTTTTATTTTGATAAACATGACACAATATAACATCACGACTACATGAAAAGAGTTTTTACTGTTATAAAAAACATTTGTGAGCATTAGTGGAACTGAAGGTGTGAGAAAAAAACATGTATCTGTTTAAAGCAAGGGGGTCCAACTCAGTACAGTGTACCCAATAAAGTATCCAACTTATTATAATGTTACTGAACAGTCATTCATACCCAAATGTGGGTCATACCCATGTGTTACTTGTCGATTCTTTGTCAAATTTACTAACAATTTCAGAGTAAAAATTATTTCTAGACCAAATGTCAGTTGGATCACATCACAGAGGAACAGAGAGAGCAAGTGACTTTGTACCGTTAGGTTGGTATCACCAAGCATCGGCTGAATCACTGAAGACAAAGACGATAGGGAAGAACATCGACCGAGTTTCAGCTGGAAACTGCAGTGAACTCTATGAATAGATACATTTTTGGAGTTTAGAGGCACTGTTTCCCATTGAGCCGATGTAGGATAGTTCTGTTGTTTTTACTATAGTGCTGTAGTGTTTTTACTGTATGGTTAAGAGCAGTGGGGTCCACTTACCGGTAAATATGGTGGGAATAGTGGAGAAATGGCTTGTATGCTTGGTCGAGGGCTCTACAAACCTCTCAGGAACAAATCGTGTTTCTGCGTAACCTGTACACAACATGGCAAATCGCCATCTTTGTTTACAAGTTCGTTTTTTTCATCCTGTTTTGCAAACTTATCCAGTCAACTGACTGCACTCTGCAATGCAGTGTCTTTTGTTTGATTCTAATGGGAGCAATCTTGTTTTGAGTTGTTGATGTTTTGAAGTTAGTGTTTCATGGTTCAAAGTAAGCAAATAAGTTGGTTCAAAAGTAAGTTCAGTCTATCGGTTGTTGATTGGATGGAGACAGATCTGAATGCAAATTGTGCAGTCGATATTAAGAAAGGGGCGGAGTTTAAACAGACTAAATGATTGGAGAAGTTTGGCATTTGTCACCAGAGAGAAGTCTTTACCAGAAGATTTGTGTTATTTCTATTAAGAATTACAAGGTCAAAAACATTGGGGAAAACAGTCAAAAGAAAAATTACATGCATTTAGAAAATCTATAGGGTGATTTCATTTTCATTATGACTTTAAGGGATTTTTTTTTATTTCCAGAACCAAATTTTGGATGGTGAAAACACGTGGAACTGATCTTGATGATGAAATATGGGTTTTGGGTGATAAGGTGGTCACCACATTATAAGTGAAAAAAGTGACAAAGTCATCCATTGTCAGAAAGGTGGTAGAGGAGACAGATGAATGTTCTTCTCTGTCTGATCTTTTCTTGGTCGTAAGTGACCTTGGCTGCAGAAACAGAGGAGAAAGAAGCAAAGAGAGATTGATACATTTACCTTAACTCATGTACATACTGAAAACAAGGACGATTTTTTCCATTAGCCCCTTGTTAGTAGAACGGTGGACTGTGCTGCCATGGCAACATGCAGCTATAGTTTCCCAAACCTGGGCTGTTGAGGTCATGTGACCGATAGAGTTAGAGCCAGGTTGCAAGATAGTGTTTGTGAAAAGAAATTGAGAGATGTCTTCATGGCATATACAGCAATAAAAAGATGATGGAGTAAATCTAACGCAAAATAAAGTACATGAAAGTATAAGATTTAACGTGTATTTATGCATTAGCTATCATGAACTACGAACAATACTTTTAGAGCATATATTAATCTACATTATACTATAATAATCGAATTAGCACACACCCCGGCCACTTTATTAGGTACACCTGTTCAACTGCTTGTTAATGCAAATATCTAATCAGCCAATCATGGCAGCTCTCAATGCATGTAGACAAGGTCGAGATGATCTGCTGAAGTTCAAACTAAGCATCAGAATCAGGAATAAAGTTGATTTAAGTGACTGAACATGGCATGGTTGTTTGTGCCAGACGAGCTGGTCGGAGGATTTGATTATCTGAGTATGATCTATTGGGATTTTCATGCACAACCATCTCTATAGGGTTTACAGAGAATGTTCAGAAAAAGAGCAAATATCCAATGAGTGGCAGATGTGGGTGAAAGTGCTTTGTTGATGCCAGAGGTCAGAGAAGAAGGGCCAGACTGGTCCGAGCTGATAAAAGTCAACAGTAACATTGCCTGACCAAAAACATTCAACCTACAATGGAAGAATGGCATACTATTACTATTGCTCATACTTGGAGTTATGGGTTTGTTCAAATTACTAACCCTAAGTATTAAAATCTGGCATCCTGTTTGTGCAAGTCACATTTTTTTACCGCGGATCCAGGGCATATCCAGATCTGATGAAGGACCATCACATGGACACGACGACACGCATTATCAGGGCTGTGAAGGCCCATGGACACCTCACCACACTCATCTCCTCACCGGCCGGATGACCCAACCCCTAACCAGATGAACTGGATAATATCGTGAAAGTTCTGATCCCATCTGACTCCTGACATTATGCTGCCTAACTCATAATCATACACTGTTCATTCGTTGGCCAAAGGAGGACTGGCCCCCCGACTGAGCCTGGGTTCTCCCAAGGTTTTTTTCTCCATTCTGTCACCTGATGGAGTTTTGGTTCCTTGCCACTGTTGCCTTCGCCTTTTGGCTTGCTTAGTTGGGGACATTTAATTTTCAATTGACCAATACTATTACAACATTGTTTTCCTGTTATCTCTGTAAAGCTGATTTGAAACAATTTGTATTGTAAAAAGCGCTATATAAATAAAGGTGACTTGACTTGACTTGACATGAATAATACCTTAATTTAGGGGTGCCCAGTCCCGTTCCTGGAGATCTACCTGCCTGCAGTTCAGATCTAACCCTGATTCAACACACCTGTCTGTAATTATCAAGTGGTCCAGAACAAAACGGAAGTGAGCCTCCCTTCGACGGGCAGGGCACTTGTGTGCCATTATGTAGCCGATTGGAACGCACTTGGTGGCGGGAGCCATAGATATCTATATAAAGGCTAGATGTCTCGTCCGCGCTGTTGGCCAATGGTGGTGGACGTCAGCACCTGGCGGCCATCTTGTCACAGGCTGCTTGCTCACTCGTAACATTGTGTTTATGGTGCATGTACTTTTTAAATAACCATAAACTTGCTCAATTTTCTGCCGATTTTCAAACGGGTTGGTTCGTTATAAACGTCAGAGATGTAGTTGTGACACTGCACACTTATGGATAATTATGTATTAATTATGTTAAAATCCATTATTGGCTAGTATTATAGCCACGTTAATAACGTTAGTAAGAAACCAAACCGTTTGTAAATCCGTCCAGATTTCAGCGAGATAAAGAGTATTTGTGTTTGTGCAGATAACTCACCTTACATTAACCCTGCCTGTGACAAGATGGCCGCCGGTGATGACGATAGAGACTCCGCCGTAAGACATCTAGCCTTTATATCTATGGCGGGAGCAATCAAAGACAACGTAATTTCCTGATTATTTCCACCTGGGATATTCCCATGAAAACGCAGCATGGTGTCATCAGCTGAATAGCTGTTCTTACGACAGAAATGTCTTATTATTGCTGTTACCATAACTGTTGTAAATAAATATTATATATATTTTTTAAATATGCGTTATATATCTGTGTGTGAGTGTGTTTCTCTGCTCTCAACTTTAAAACTTTAATGTCTCATCTTTGGACCCTGCATTATACCTAACACATTTCTTATGAAAATTATCTCAACATGACAAAAATACGTGAAATATATCACAAAACAACTTGAATTGCTCTGTTTGTAAGTTAACTCAAACCGTCCTGCCATAGCTTTAAAATGAATCATGAGTAGGCTATCTTCTGTCACATAACCATAATTATAAAATCACTCCCTTGAAGTGACCATCGCCTGTAGCCTACCCTTTGCTAACGGCCTTGTGGCCCTTCGTAAAGGGATCCAGGTCTCCTCTTTCACTGGAACACCCCTATAAATGGTGTCCCCTTCAAGGGCGCAAACATGCTGTTTGAAATTTGCCCCCACTGTCCTGAAGAGTTTAGCTCCAAACCTAACCAAACACAGCTGAACCAGCTCAAGCTCTTTAGCATCACACCGGCAAGTGTGCTGAAGCAGGAAATCATCTTTGCAGGGCAGTGGGTCTCCAGGAGCCGGGTTGAAGTTTAATTAAGTAATGGGTCAATTAAGAAATATCAATCTGCTGCCCTCTATTACAGAAATCTATGGGGATATTTGCTTTGTTTCAGACGTATTATCAAAACCCCAAATATACACATCTGAAGAAACTGTTTAGTTGTGGGGAAAAATGAAGAGAATGAAAGAAGGCAGTAAGAGAAAGATCTTTTTCTTCTCTCTCTCCTCTGTTGGAACAGGTCTGACACTTTAATGCACAAAAATGGGCTCTTTTCCTCTTCCCATACTGTGATATTTCATTCAGTGCAGCCTCACTGAAAATACAGGTAAGTGTCTCAGATACTGGAATGCGCTTTATTGTTTTCCCATGATATTCCCACTTTTTTACACTCTCATTCAATGCCTTTGTGTTGGTCTTGCCAAGGGTTTCTGAGGCCAGATGTTGTGGAAATTGAAATCTGGGACAAAACCATAAATTTTCTTGAGCTTTGGAGAGAAAAAGGGCATTCAACACTGAAACTTCATCTCAAAGCCTTTTTTTTCTGGTCTAAGACACAATGTATTCAGAAATGAGTATCATTTTGCAGGGATAAAACTATAATATAGGGCTAATTCAGTTCATTGCGCACAATCCACATGGTCACTCCTTTACAGTTGAATTGTTTTAGATAGGCCTACTTTGAAAGAAACACACACACACAAAAACACACTTTTGTCTTTTGACAAGACTTCTCTGTGTGTGTGTGTGGTGTGTGTGGTGTGTGTGTGTGTGTGTGTGTGTGTGTGTGTGTGTGGTGTGTGTGTGTGTGTGTGGTGTGTGTGTGTGTGTTTGTGTGTGTGGGTTGTGTGTGTGTGTGTTGTGTGTGTGGTGTGTGTGTGTGTGTGTGTGTGTGTTGTGTGTGTGTTGTGTGTGTTGTGTGTGTGTTTTGTACTTGTACAACTATCTTTGTGAGGACCAGTTTGAGTTTTAGACCATTAGAGTGAGGACAAAGAGAGTAAAGTGAGGACATTTTGGCCGGTCCTCACTTTCTGAGACCCCTTTAAAGGCCTGTTTGAGGGTCAAGACTTGGTTTTAGGGATAAGGTTATAATTGGGTTAAGGGTAGGTTTAGGGTAAGGGTTCGGGTTAAGCACTTAGTTGTGATGAGTAAGGTTGGGGTAAGCGGCTAGAGATTGCATTGTGTCAATGAATGTCCTCATTAAGATAGATGTACAAGATGTTGTGTGTGTGTGTGTGTGTGTGTGTGTGTGTGTGTGTGTGTGTGTGTGTGTGTGTGTGTGTGTGTGTGTGTGTGTGTGTGTGTGTGTGTGTGTGTGTGTGTGTGTGTGTGTGTGGCTAATCTTAAAAAAAAAACACTGCTTACCCTGTCAGAACAGAAAACCACCGCCACCTGTTGGACCATTAATGCACTGCTAACCCACCTACGTGAACGACCACTGACCATCACGACTGAGTTTTTCATGAAAATTCAAGGCGATAGCAGCAACTACTTAAACGGGAAGCCACAAACAGATTCACAGAAAATAAAGAAATAAACATGTACAGATAAAGCACACACGCTGTGCCCTTTGTTGATCAAATAAATCTGTCATATTTTGACACTGCAAAAATATTGAATATTATAATTTCCATGGCAAAGGAAATACAATTATTATTGGAAACTTTAAATGAACTTTGGAAAAGGTGACTTAAACTTTCGGTTTCAATAACTCAATACTTGAAACAAATGAGAAAATATGAGAGTGAAATATTTGTCAAATTAGATTATTTCATGTTCATACTTAATTACATGCTTTGTTATTACTCAGATTTAATAAGGCATAAGAAAATAGACTAGAAAAAAAGTCCCGGAATCTGCAAAAATTCATTATCTTAAATCTATTTACATTCCCAAAACAAATAGAGGATATTAAAATGCTAGTTTTCTTTCTTTTCTTTTTTTTTGTCTGTCTAACCAGCACCATGTCTCACCTCGTTTAAAGTGACAAGCTAACCAACTGCAGGTTCTAAACCAGTTTGGGGTTAAAATGGTATAAAGGCCTACTTATTTATACTTTATTATTATTATTATTCAGCAAGAACACGAATTCATCACAAGATACCGACGGTGTACAGCCTACACACATATTGAAACAAAAACAATCGTTTTTTAGTGTAGGTCTACATGTGTTTCCAATAAGGACAAAAGATTTGAGCGCCCCTAAAGAAAGAATGTCTGTTAGTTAGCCTACTAGCCGGTGTCATAATTAGCTACCACAGAATTGTATTTTCCGGTTCTATTGGCGACAGCGAATTCGCTTTCAGTCTCGTGTGAACTGGAACACAAACACAAAACCAGCATGTAAACAAATATGGATTATATTTCTGTTTTAGAGAAACATTAACTTGTGCTAACGTAACAAACAAGGAACAACATGTTCCAGCAGGGTACACATACCATCAATTCTTCCAGAATAAACGACATTTCCATATCCATAGATAGGCCTATCCAACGCCAAAGATAGGCTCATGTTCTGCCATTACTAGGCTAGCCTACCATTAAAAACAGGGACATTCTGACACAACCAGTTCGTCCTACAGGGAAATACAACCCAAAAGACAGTCATTTATTTTTGGATATTTTACTAAAAAACTAATTTGATAAATGAATCAATTGTTTTTCACACAAACAATTTATTTTGAATGAGAAAACTTCATGCACACAAATATCAGTTACTTTGTGATGCATGTCGCCCTCTGCTGTATGGACACAATAAATGTAAGAATTAGATTCCATATATTATATTTTGTATATTCTTATTTCCTAATAAGTAAGATTTTTGCAATAGTCATCCTTAACTTGTAGGCCTACATATGAAAAATATACTGTTTCTCTGCCTCCTTTACAAGGTCTGAATTCCTGAAAGACGATAATCTGCCAAGTGTTTTGTTTCTCCAGAACAGAGGGGCCTTGATGAGCCATTTCACAACCTTGGCAGAGTAAAGGCTTGTGGCGTTTTCTGTTTCTCTATCATAGTTTACACCCAGAGAGATATGATGGCTCCAAAGAGACATCACAGATCTGAGGGGCATGACCTGGACATCATGAGACCCACTTCAGTTGGAGAGATAAAATACAACTGGACAACATAAAATGTAATTAATTATAATGAAAATTATTCATAATTTCTTCTGATTTTGTGGTGAAATGTGACCTGAACATCCCAAAATCTTTTTTTCTTTTTTTTTTTTGTATTTTGAACAAAAACAATTGAATTATGCAAAGTAATAACTAATAATTGGTAATTGCAATTAAAAAGGATTAGGATATAACTTATAAAGTACATTTCATCAAAATGCTGCACACAAATCAGGACACAAATACAGGACAGATTTAATTACAAATGAAGGTACCTTTTATTGCAAACATTTGAGGACTTTGGCACCTGCAAGGCACAGAATACACTTTCATGAGAGAACAGAGTCGAATGGGTATGCAAAGGAACTGGGGAAAACAATTTTCATTTTCACATAGGAAATTCCTTTCACAGAAAGGACAAAGTCTAGCTGCAAACATAAAGGGTAAACAATACATGGAGTCCATGTGTGATCGGCTGTTATCTGCAAGCAGAACCGATGCAAGTGTTCAGTCACCATGAAATCCAACAGCAACCAAAATTATTAGACAGTTTGGCAATTTCAGATTAGACTGCTGCTTTTCAAAGGGGAAGGAGAGATGAATGTGAAGACGGGTCAGGGTATCTATATGTACTGTACTAGTGTTCAGCAGAACGCACAAAGTCATGACACGAAGACCCACATGCACATGAGCTTTTAAGTGCTGTTCATTCAAAGCCTTTCAAACCACCCATGCAAACTAGAAGTGGGTTTCCATGTCTAACTGCACTGATCTATGCAAATTCTTCATGTTTAGTGTCTACCTCCCCTACTGTTCACACACACACTCTATCTTGTTTAGATGGAATAATTGCATGTTGCAACCTTTACATAAAGTTTCTAATACTGTCTCCCGTTAACAGCTTAATACTGACAGGCAACACACCATTAACACACACACTTTATAAAACTATATAATAAAGATAAACTTCCAGTTAGACAAATAAACAGTCAACAGACAGATAAAGAAAATGGGACCTCTAAAGGAAGGTCTATGGAAGACTAGACCGATCAGCTGTGTGCAAATGTCTCTAAATCAAGAGCCACGGCGTCTTGAAATCCCATCAGTCATTTATCCTGCGGGGCGGCACACCCCGGCACTGGGCCCTCTGATTATGATGCTCACATGATTCGGTGGCCACAATCCCAAAAAGTTCATTAGGTTTAGTGTTATTCTGGGAGACAAGACTGGGGCGTTTCCTTTGAGATGAGGGTGGAAGTAAACAGGAGTGCAGAAACTTTAGTTTTATGTTCTGAGAACCTGCATAGTGAACTTAAGGCACTGAGGGTTTATTTAGGGCAGCACACACACACACACATAAACACATTTGTAAAAACTTTGGTAAGGCAGCTTTTTCTAGATTTTAGTATTTTGGCATTAGGATGGTGCAGATTATCTTGCTTGTTTTGGATACACACGTACACATGTACTAATTGACCTTAAATGGATAGTTCACCCAAAAATGAAAAATTGACTCACTACAATGTCATTCTAGAAGACATTTTGACGACAGAAAAATGTACGACTTTTTTTCTTATGTGGAACACAAAAGAGACATTTAACAGATTGTTTACGCTGCTCTTTTCCATACAATGAAATTAAATGGTAGACAGGGCTGTCAAACTCCTAAAAATATGATAAAAGGCACCATAAAAGTACAACCATCAATCCATTAAAGTTATCGTATGGCTTTAGAAGATTTGAAATATAAACCCTAGTCAGGGTAAACACCATATTGAATATAACAGGACAGTTCACCTAAAAATTAAAATGGTGTTATTATTTACTCACCCTCATGTCATTCCAAATGTGCATAAATTGCTTTCTTCAGTGGAACACAAAATATGATATTTTGAAGAATGTTTTCTTCTGAATATCTTCTTTTGAGTTCCACAGAAGAAAGAAAACCATACAGGTTTGGAATGACATGAGGGTGAGTAAATGATGACATAACTATAATTTTTGGATGCACTATACATTTAACACAGATGAAAACGAGGCTTGTACTGTCCTAAAGCACACCTAGATCAAACTCACAACTTTCAAAAATGTTTTATGGACTTATGGACTGTTTTATGGACAGCTAGTTTTCATTTCTTTTAAAAATGAAAGAAATAGCGCTAACCGGAATAAGGTCTTATAGCACACAAGACTACTTTTATGATGCTTTTGCATTCTTTTCATCGTAACAGCATGGAAAAATGCAACCAACAGAGTCATCCGAATTTCTCCTTTTGTGTTCCACAGAGGAAAGAACGTCAATTTTGTAACAAAGTGAGAGTATGTAACTAATCACATAATTTGCGTTTACTATCCCTTCAATAATAACATCCTGTAATTCGTAATTTGTTCTGAGGCTCTTTTCAATGCTCTCTGCGTTACACGACGAACTCTGGTTCTGCTTCAGTGGTCATGTGGTCTGTGGTCAGATCTTCTCTGTCCAGATCCAGAGAGAAATACTTGCTGGTTCTCTTGATGGGAAACGTGTGCTGGTTATTCCGGATCCCGGCGCACTGATCTGCAAGTCCCTGGTACCCACAGCCGACCGGGTCCCCGAGGTCTGGCTCGCAGCCGAACGTATAGCTATGTGCGGTGTCCTGGCAAAGCTCCGCCCACTCCTGACAGTTCCTCTGGAACAGACGAACGTCGTCAAGTGATTGGCTGTGGCGGTCTGTGGAACTCTGGCCCTTCCTGCCCATCGCCGTCTAATTAAACCAAGACAACAAAACCCACGTCAGCATGTAGGAAACCAACAAGCCGCATTAAAACGCAGAAATCACCGACTACACTAACTCTCAACTAACCCTAAAATCTCAGAGAGCGGTTAGCTGTACACTCACATGAATTCACAGATGAGAAACGACAATGCTGTTGGGTGTAGGGTAAGGCTGCCCTAAACAAATACTGTTAAGAGGAAGTGGGGTTACCAGCACTGTTAAAAGAGATTACAGAATTACTCAACAGAAGAATGATACAGCTCAAAATGCAGAGTTGACGTCCTCGGTTTAACTTCAGTGGTTGAGAACTTGAGACAGTGTCGTTCAACAGCTGTTATGCATTGAGTGTTTGTGTGTGTATAGTTGCACCTGAGGGAGACATTCAATGCTCTGGCCTCTCATTCTCACTATGGTCTCTGATGAGCTGATGTGGAAGAACCGACTTCCTTCACCACTAACCCTGAAAAGCAACATGCACATACATCGTTAATGTAATCATTCTGTCTCTTTCCATCATTTGAAGGTTAATGTACTAGTCAGACTAGGGTGCACAGTACCAAAATTAGTAGTTGATAAAAACACCACTGCCTTCAAGCCTTTCTCGTTTAACTGAACACTGCTTGAATTTGGATTCTCACACTTTTTGAGCAGTGATTTCGTTGGCACGGTAAAAATTGCCATGGATTTGGTGAATTAATCAATGTCCCAAGACATTTCCACGTCTGGAATAATCATTTAAAAGTGTCCTACATACCGCCATGCCCTTCATTCACCCTAGGGGAGTTCCAGGACAGCAAGAATTTGACCGACAAACTGACTTGGCACTGAAAGGTAACAGATCGACTCAATCTACAGCTAATGCCTCTAGAGATGACACAGCTGGTATTGCACCTGTCAGCAACAGGTGTGGTCGGTACACCTGAACCACTAATTAAAAGAAGTGTTCTGTATTCTTGGCACTGTGGGTAAATCTTACAAAAACACATCCAGGTCATGTTTCACCCATCAAAATAATTATAATAATAATAATTAGCATAGAGAATAATGAAGTCTGCTTATAGGACAATCACGATTGTGATCATTTGCATCAGGTGTGTGTTTGTGCGTTTAAAAAGGGTACAACAGGGCTAAAGGTGCCTTTGATTTGATTTTCCTCTAAACCACTAGATGGCACAAAAACATACCGCAGCACATCCGTTTTTCAAGATGCTGTTGAAATTTGTTTGATCTTTGACCCAATTTGATCTATTATTTGGTGTTTTTTAAAATTTTGTAGATTTAAGTATCAATATAAATTAATATTTTGAGACAAAGGTCGACTTAATGGTTTTCAGTTTTGTTCAAGGTAATTGTATGTAAAAGAATATGTAAAAGTATGGTATTTGGGGTAAAAAGCACATCTGCTGTCAGGGCGAAAGGCACAATAATTAACATGATAATAAATATCTGGCTGACTTTTCCATTTGTTGACATGACATGGTTAGATTCAGATGGTAAATATCATATATTAGGTTGGGTGTCCACCTTAAAGATAATACCTATATTTATAATGAAACAAACTTATTTAAAAAAAAAATGATATTAATCATATTTTTTTATAAAATATCATTTATAGTTACTACTGTAAATCTATATTAAATTACTAAGGGATCAACTTAAGTGCTTTCAGAATCTTTACTTTTTTTTAAAATAATTTAGTTTCTGTATTTTTAAAATATATATTGTTATATTAACATTTTAATGACAATTTATTTATTGAACCAAAAAAAGCATTTTTTGTATTTATCAAAATAAACAGAAGACTGGCTTAACTTGGCTAAAGTGATTGTTTTGAACAAGTATTAACTTAGACTTTTAAAAACATATTTTAGCTAAAGAATTTGTATAAATACCATGAGCCTTTTGCCACGTGTGTGGCCCAAATTATGAAAAATAAAAGGTTGGAGTAAAAGGCCCACCTTGCCGCCTCATATATTTCTAAGATTTTTAAACTAAATTAACCACTTTTATAATTTATTTTTACACAAAATCTATTGCTCCATCAATGTTCAATACAAACATATATCTTTTTTCTGCATTCATACACTTTGGGAATGTGTACATAATACACATTCATACACTTTGTTTTTTTTTCTTAAGATGTGCCTTTAGCCCCATTGTGTGTGTGTGTGTGTGTGTGTGTGTGTGTGTGTGTGTGTGTGTGTGTGTGTGTGTGTGTGTGTGTGTGTGTGTGTGTGTGTGTGTGTGTGTGTGTGTGTGTGTGTGTGTGTGTGTGTATATATATATATATATATATATATATATATAATATACAGATAGTAGTCAACATTTGAAGTGGATCAAAACCTTTCATCAAAATTATACATGAATTTTGAACAATACTAGGTCTTGTCTTAGGACAACTTTGTTGAACTTTTTTAATCCACTTCAAATGTTGACTACATATATATATCAAGCAAAAACAAGCATTTATTGTTTTATATATATAATATATATTATATATATATATATATATATATATATATATATATATATAAAAGGAATGTTTCTTGAGCACCGGTGTTAAAAACAGTTGAACTGCTTAATGTGTTTGTGGAAATTGATAATTTCTTTGATTAATAGAAAGTTCAAAAGAACAGCGTTAAAACAATAGTTTTGTAACAATGTCAGATTCTTAACGGTCACTTTTTCAAGTTAATGCATTAAGCCGAAACTATTAACATAACGTAACCTGTATGCATACCGGAGCATCCGTTGTTCTGTGCTGACAGCATGTCCTCTGTAATGTGGATACATAGTTCCTGGCTGAGTTCTAAATCATGAAGATCTTCACAAGTTTTTGGATCATCAACCAGCATCTCAATCTCTGAAGAAAAACACAAACAAATATTTGATTAATGCAGCCATTTAATCATACAGCATTTATTATTGATACCGTCATTACTAATGTAGTGAGTCTTTTTAACTGGCTCGGAGGAAAGTGTCACATTTAACTGTGTCTCCTACCGTCTTCATCCAGGCAGTGCTCCTTGCTGCTGCTCTCGATGCCAGATGTGTGTGTGCTGGCATGACTGGTGTTGGAAGACGAGTGTGTTCTCAGCGGTCGGTGGGGTGTGTTTGTAGGGGTTCGGAAACTGTCGGTGTCGACGCCGGATGTGCGGGAGCTGCCATGACTCGTGGTGGAGTGTCGTGAGAAGGGATTTGGTCGTGATGTGCTGCCAGCACTGCTGCCGCTGGCACGTGAACGCTGCTCCAAATGATCCATGTCCGCCTCCAGAGCATCACTGATATACGACTCCCTGTACTGCTTCTTTTCTGAGAACACACAGTTTAATAATGTCAACCATATACTCCAGGTTGACTTTGTTAAGATTCATTATCTTGTGTCACGTGTGTAAAGTCAGTTAATTCAATTGTATTAATATTTTGAATCAGCGTTTATTGTTTTCATGATAATTTTACTTTCATTTTTAGCCATTTCGTTATGTGCGTAATTTAAATTTTTTTCATATAAATATTTTATTTCAGTTTTAGCTTTTAAATTGTATTTATTTCCAGTTAATAATTTTAGTTCTTCAACTTAGCTTGCAATAAGCAACTAAGCTTATTTCAGTTTATTGCCAATGCAACATTTCTAATTTACTTTATTACTTTAAGTTTTTCAACTAGATAAATTATATTTTATATAGGGCCCAACAGTATATGCCATGTTGGGGTCAGTAAGATTATTTTAGTACTCTTATTCATCAAGCATGCATTGCATTGATCAAAAGTAACAGCAAATACATTGTTACAAAAATTATATTTCAAATATATACAGTTGCCTTATCTGTCTGTATATCACAGATTTTATGCACATTTCAATTATTAACTCAGGAGATGTTCCTGTTACTATATTGTGCATATTTGTAAGATACCTTCATTTTCCTCTAGTCGCCGAACTTGTTTCAGCACAGGCTGGAGGTTCATATATAATCTGTGGCTGTTGCTGAGGAGCTGCAGGAGGTGTCGTGAACGCAGAGGACAGCCTGTGTAGTAGATGAGCTTCCTGGCTGAAGGCAAACCATCGGGAAGAATCTCAAACCTCTTCCCTGTGGAAAGGAAACGGGTCAAAGGTTGATTCATCTGAAATGTAAACAGTGACCCTAATGGCTTCACCTTTAAATCATACTAATAAAGTACTGTAATACTGACCACAAACACCAGTTTTCCCACATTGGTCCAGGGAAAATCATATAAGAGTTGCCTGACAGTTCCCACATTCTTAAAAAAAATCAAATTGAACAATCACAACAAAAAATGCACAATATATTCGAAAAGAGCTGTAATTTTTGCAGTTTGCAGTACAAACCCGCTCAGTAAGTGTTCAAACAGCATACCTGGAAAATCTGAATCCCACGTAAGGTCAGTCCCAGAGATAAAGAGGCCTCTAACTCTTTCTTATCCTGACAGAAAGAACATTTTTCATTATGTTCAAAATCGCACTGCATGTGCACTTACACAAACTGTCAATAGTTCTTCTCTGACCTTGTAAAGGCGGTAATAATGAACAGTCACGTCGTCCAAGAGCGCTGCTTCCTTTATGTACTTCAGCTGGGCCTCTGATGCTGTGAGGGCAAACTGTTCTTTGTGCATGTTTGGAATATGACGGAGAATATAGTCACATCCTCTCTTAGAAATTACCTAGAAAAGAGAGAACCAAAATAATAATAAAACACACCTTTTGACTGATAAATGTACCGGTACGTGACTTTCCGGTATGGTTGATAACTGCATTTAGTTAAAATAATTGTATAGAGATTGCACTCACTTAGACATTCAATACAGTATAATATTTTTGATCTGATCAAAATAATAAAAATAGTATATTAACTAAAGAATTTCTATTAGTTTTCCATGACTTTATAAGATTTTAATTTCCATAATATTTAAATACAATAATTTAAAAAAAAATTGTTACGGGCCAGGGGTTCAGTAATTTTGATTTAAAAAATTCATTTTGTTGTGTTCCTAAAAAACTAAATGATAGTCTGGCTCTGACATAAATCACATAATATTAAAGACATTTAAATGGTCCACTAAAACATGTCCTGACTAGCACCAAGAAACCTAAATGCCTAATTGTTTTTTGTTTTGTTAATAATAATAATATTTTATATATATATATATATATATATATATATATATATATATATATATATATATATATATATAGACATACATACATGTGCGTGTGTGTGTGTGTCATGTGTGTTTTTCTAAGTGTTTGGAATAGTAATGGGTATGACAATGTTGATATGTTTGGTCTTGGCGGAACAAATCTTCTACACTGCTGCTTCTATTGCTGCTGCTGCTGCAGGGCAAGTACGGGACCTGCTACTGCCAATATATACACGACACACTACTGAGAGCAAGACATGCTGCAGCTGTACAATATAGTGTACATGAATTACCAGTAGCAGAACTATACAGGTGGAGCTGGGAAAGGTGGGTTTCTGAAAGCGCGTTGCATTACTAAAGCAAATAAGTGTTTGAAGGTTGAGCACGCAAGCTCATTGGCTACTGATACAGCAAGAAACAATCCGCTGTTCCCTATAGATAATGATGTGATTACGAGCAGGTCAAGTTAAATTACCTATTAGCCTGGGCCATCTAGAGTTTCATGACAGAACTTTGCATATATACACACACACACAACATTTTATCAGTTAACCAATCAATTGCAGGTTACCTTACCTATAGCATCCCATACAGAATTATTTTTTATTTTTTTCTAACCAAAATATATTTTAAATATATGCTAAATATGTGTTGTAACAGTGCAGCCCAATGTAAATGTATTTAGTTTCAACCTTCATATACCAAAATATATTTGAAAATGCATTTCAGGGGCAAGAAAATACATTTCCAATCTTATAGTAGCCTATAGTAGATGTAGATGGAATAGCCTACTAAAGATAAAAAAAGATTTATAATTTAATAATGTTAAAGAAATTCAATATATTGTACATATATATATAAAATATATTTGGATTTATACAAATATACTGCAGATATGATCCTAGTTGTCAGCCTTGGCTACAGTGATGTCCCTGAACACGTATAAAAACACAACAATCCTCAGCACAGTGCTGTCAGCAGTCCCTGTAATCTGCCAGTTCTACAGCACAGTCTATCTCTGACTGCACCATCCTGCAGTGAAGGAGCGCCCCACACCATGTGTGTCCAGATGATAGCACGGCTCAGCAAGCCTGAAGCTAATGCACCCAAGATTTTCTCTAAAAGCTTCCAACTATTTTTAACATCAATCTCCAATGTTTACAAAAAGCTCTATTCAATGTTGCTGAAATATTCAGGACAACACAAGTGCAGACGATAAACCACACACAGAGGGCGGTCGGAGCGAACACACGTTTAACAAGCTTGATCAGCATAATGATTCATCAGGAAGTAGTTTAATGGGGTGCTGTGCAGACTTACCCAGGAGGGGAAATAAGCTTCCGGCTGAAAATAGGCACCAAAGTGTTTGTTCCGTTTGAAGTTTCCCAGGTCAGCCTGCAGCGCAAATGCAGCCAGAAGGAAATAAGCCTCTTCTCTCTGGATGCACTGAGACTGCAGTACCTGCTTCCGCAATTGCCAATAGTAATAATACCGTGCCATGCGATCGCTAAAACAGATAGACACATATAGAACATATTCAGTAAAATTTCTATAGACATTGTTGTAGAAATTTTAATAGTCATTTATCTAATCTATTCAATGTGTAAAAGTATATGTGTGTACGTGCTTGTGCGTGACGGTTCAGGAATATATGGGACAGGACATCTTGACCTTAGGAATGGTCAGGTTTGGCTAGTTTATTCCAGTACCAGTTTGTGTCCTTAAGAAAAACTGAACAGAAGTGGGGGCCTTATCTGGGTGGAAAAGTACAGCGAGTGAGAAGGAACCTTGAAAAGAGTATAAAAGCTGTCTCATGTCTTCCTGGTGCGCGCCACTCACTTCACAGAATGTAACGGCTGTGATGGCGACTGGGCCTTCTTGCAAGAATAAATATTTCTCTTTTTATTAATTTGACTGAGTGTCTCTTACGCAGTGATGATGTTTAACAGAAGTTTTGCCACAACATTTGGTGTCAGAGTGGGATTCCTTGGCAGTGCCTCCTGGACCTGAGAGCGGACGGTGTTTGGCCACCTGGACTGAGCAGTTCCAGCTCTACCTCGTAAGTTTCAGAGAGAGGGGCCGACCGCTATCAGGGCCAGGAGAAGCTCCACTGGAATCAGATGAAAACGAACCCGTGGCAACTCAAGACATCTCTGGTAAGAGACGGCTAAAATATTTTTCTTATGGGCTAAAATATTTTTAAAAGTGAAACTGAACCATACTGGCTGAGGGCTGTTTCTGTGGTACGTAATCTGAGATTAATTGAGATCTATATATAGATCAAGAAATTTCAAACAGATACGAGGGAAAATAATCTGAGATTAATTGAGGTCTGTGACAGATCAAGAAATTTCAAGCAGATAAATAATCTGGGATTAATTGAGAACTGTGACAGATCAAGAGATTTCAAACAGATAGGTAACCTGAAAATGAGTTGTTCCACCACGGAGCAATTTGTTTTTAGGTGCTGAGGCTAATTAGGGGGAACCAGAACAATCGTAACAGATTTTTTGGTAAACCATAGTTAGGAGGGCACTAATAGTGCAACCCGACCGATTTGGGTTAAAAGAAAAGAATCGGGTTTGTTGGGGACGCCTAACAGACTAAAGAAAACGCGCGTTGAAGAGAAATCCACAGAGAACAGAGAAGCAGCAGTATGGGGATGTCTCAAAAGCAAGCTTGCGAAATTTGGTACACCGGTGTTTTGTCAAATGAGATCAAATTAAGGGCAGAAATTTATGATATTGAGCGCCACAAGATTAAAGATGGTGCGGGAATCAGTTGAACAGAGCAGTGAGAAACAAAAGTTGTGTCTGCGTTCAATGTGTGTAAAAAATGTGAACAGATAATGGATTGTTGGCTTGAAGATAAAAAGTCGAACTGCCAGGAGAAATAAGGGTTTTTACTTCTTCATCCAGTAAATGGATGCATGACATTAGATGTCTTAAGAACTTAAATTTATACGATAAGGATTGAAGTAGCAAGCAGCAATAAGGCTGTCTGTGTGAAATAGAGTGATAGAGTGATAGAAAAAGAGAGAACTGTAAGTGAGAAACTTGATGGAAGAGGGAAGTGAAAAACAAGAAGGTTGGTGTGTGAGATATGTTTATGTGGGGATTGTGCAAACAATCATGTACTGGTTAGATAATGAAGGAACTGGCAAGTCTGAGAAAAGAAAGGAGAGGATACAGAATGAAAATGGCATGTAGGGGAAGATTGAGAAGAAATATAGTAGAAAACTATATGTGATGAAAATAAAATGTCTGACAGAATTTATGGAAGTCAAATTAACTGTTTAAATGGTATGAAAATACAGTTTTAGAATAAAATAAGGCATTGTATGATTGACAGGAATTAACATGACATGAAGAATGTTTTAAGCAGTATGGGGAACAATTCTATATTTTTAATGGTAAAATAAAGATTGAAATTAGTTTAGTTTTAGTTTGACAAACATTGTTTTTGAACCTAAAGGGTCTAATGGGGGTAGTGAAAGGAATGGATTTACCATCCATCTTCGTTTATTATGAAAGGAATTGGAAATTATAGTTTTAATAAAAAAACGAATGCATATCCTGGTGTTTATGATTGCAGACAATGTCTGTATTTAATATCTGAGGAGTGACTGAGGGTTCGATCAAGGTCGAGAGTACAGGACCAGTGTCTTCTTATTCAGCCCGGCTTTTTGGATGTTAGATATGCACTTGTTCTGTAATCAGTGTTGATGATAATAGCAAATTAGTAAAATGTAAAGACAGCTATGTCCAAAGATTCCGGAAATCAATAATGTATGTTGTGCCAGTAATAATGATGATTCGGCTATTGTTGTATCTGCCATTGGTGGACTGTAAAAGAATATGGAGCACTGCTTATCAGTGGCTCTGTTTGCATTCCTCAATGGAACACAGCTGCTTCAAGGGTGTGCAGTAAGTTAGAGCAGATGGAGAGTGTTTAAATTGTGGTCAGAAGGACCATTTAACATGTAAATGCCCACTAAGAAAGTGTTTGAAAATGTGATAGTGACACATTTCTGGTAATAATGTGGGTTTGAAAGTAGATCAGTGTTTAAGGGAAGACGATATTAACATTTTCGTCTGAGAAAGAATAAGAGAAAAAAAACAAGGTCAAAAGATTGAATTCTTATAAGTGAATTGATGAATAAAATTGGATGTAAAATTATGGATAATGACAACAAATGTGAGTTGCAGAAAGGTAACTAAAAGTATGATTGTGTTTTAATGCAACATTTTGGAAAAGGATTCAGGTAATATAGAGAGACTAATCTCACAGATGATTTATAATAACTACAAAAGATGTATCACAAGCAGAGAGTACTAGCCTCGTCAAAGTTAGTGTGAATCCTAATTGGAGATTGATAAACTCCTAGGAAAAAAACAAAACAAAAAAAACTTTGAAGACATATTAAGCTATGGTAATTGAGAACTTGACAATTAAAATTAAGATGAAATGTGAAATGTTATTGAGAACTAGAATAATTAATTAAAATCAAATAAGCAGAGGCAGTAGGCTACTGAATTAACAGTTCCTAAAATGTAAAATGTAAAAGGCATCTGATTAAACAAACAGCTTGAAAAGTGTTGACCATGAGAGAACTAGAAGCTGATGTTTTGCTTTTAAAAGATAAGTTTGTTAGGGGCTGTAATGAAACAGCTCGCTTATCTGAATCTGATGTGTGCTGTGGCTGTAAACGGCCAGTAGGCTACGACAGATACTCAATCTGAGTGGAAATTTGTAATGTCTAAATAAAGACAACTATAAAATGATGTTTATTTGGAAACAAATGTCATTTCTGGCAAAGATGCCTTAAGCTGGGATAGTTAAAAGATTATAGATAAAAGTTTGATGATTAGAAATATTTGAGAGAACAGTTTACCTGTCCTGAATGTCTCAGAGTCTCTCTCAGTCAAATGTCAGCTAACAGGCTGTTATCTGAGTCTGTGTCATAAGTAATAATAAGCTATTTATAGTAAAAGCACAGTGTTTCAGTTGAAAAAATCAGACACAGAGATGTAAAAGAAACCATTGCCATTAAGAGGGCAATTTGTATTGGTGAATGTTTTAAATGTAAAACTGAACGACTTTAAAGAAGTCTTTAAAATAATAATGCAGACCTTAAATGATAGAAATAACATTTTTGATTATTTTATTTTAGGACCAGTAACTTCTTTGTCTTATCTTAAGTCTCCACCATTGAAACAGGCCCGATGGCTACGGCTACAGATGTACAGTAACAGTACACTGAATGTATGGTTGTGAACTAAATTCACTGAGGATAATCTAAGAAGCTAGGTTGATGATTTTAAGATGGTGATTAAATACTGCTGTTATTAACCTGTCTCCCTGTGAACACTATTAGGCAATCAGAATGGCTCTGGTGACTCTTGAACGTGCCTTTCCTAAGCTCCAGAAAGCAGCTGAGTTCTGTTAAAGGAAACTGATTGTGTGATGGGAGAGAGCGGTCACCAGTTTGTGAGCGGTACCAGTGTGTACGTGGCTACTCAATGACAGGATGATCTTCCTGGCCAGGGGACAGCCTTACGCAGGGGGTCACGGACATTGGGCACCTCAGGACGGGGGTGTGGTACATGCAAGAAAGGTATGAGAGTTGAGCGCTGACTACTGGAGGCCACTGGGGTCAGCAGAGCATTGAGAGGTGAGATGCGCTGTGACGAGTTGCGGCAGTCTGACCCAAGAGAATGTGAGTTCCTCTATACCACTTGCCAGAAGAAACCGCATAATCGTACGCTTGTTTTTCATTGTGACAAGTGTCTGCAATTAAGCCAGGGGGACAACACCCTGAAGAGAAAATTATAGATAAAGAGCTAACGGGAATGGGCTTTCAGGAGACAGCTGAGAAATGAGGGGATTGCCATTATTTGTTGTGGAGACAGGAACAAAACTTTTTATGTATTGGCTGCCTCATGGGCAAGAATAAGAAAATTTATAGAAGTGTTGATTTTGAACTAATATGTTTTAACTCCTGAAGGTCGTTTGACATGGTGGGTGGCTAAAGATGAAGACAGTTTTTGATTTGAGAAAAGTCTGGATAACAAAATTTAATGGTAAAAGGATAGTGATTAATTTAATGTAATTATTATTTGTTAATAAGAGAGAGAGACTGTTTGAGTGGAGGAAGGGATGGTAAACTGTGTCTGTCTTTCTGTTGTCGGCCTGCTAGAGCAAGCTGAAGCAAAATAATGATAAGGAAAAAATTAAACAAAGCAACCCAGCAGACTGAAAATCTAATGAATAATGAACAGAAATGCTTTGGAACTGTTTAAGAGACCATGTAAAATTAGGTAAAAGCTACAGAAAATGTGAAGTTTAAAATCTTATTTAAAATTTAAATCTTTTTAGCAATAATATAAAGAAAGGTGAACATGGAGAATGAGTAGTTAACATATGTGTGTCTAGTATGAGTGTGTGTGATGGTGACAGCACTTTAGGTCTTGTATGTATTAGTTTGGGGTACTAATATTCCACCTGAATAGTGAGTATATTGTTTCATCATTACAGATGGGTTAAGCAAATGACAAACTTTAAAGAAGCCGATAATTGCGAGTGGATCCGATGAAAAGATAGAACGAGCTTTAAATTGATTGGTCATCAAGCTCTGTCTGGTATTAATTACTTTAGTCTTTTATGATGTTGATTTGAATTACGTTCTGGATCAGTTTAAGTATTTGTGTAAATTGGAATTGTGGAGTTGTAGATCACCATCTGGCATGGGCTGAGATAAATGAAAATGTTATAGATTTGATGGCAACAACAAAGTGACACATTGGCTTAGTCAATAGCAAATATGAAGAGAGCCCCTAAAAATGTATGATTATTGTGGGCAGAAGGATGAGAATGTTATTTGACTGACATTGACCAAGTCTGTACACCACGACCTGACTTGATAGAAACAATTGATGACTTTGAAAATGTTTTTAGATGACTGATTTAAGAGACCAAACAACAGGCCCGAAAAGCAGGATACGCTGTGAGGCTCAGGGCCTTTGCCCTTCAAATACTTCGTTGAGCAGATGATAATGTGGCTTTAAGTGAAGAATGTAATATTTTTGTTTCAGAGGCAGATAAAGATGTCTGGAGGAAATTTGTCTGAAGGACAACTTTTGGGTTAGTGTTGATGCAAACTTTATCAAAACACTATGTTAAATGTTATGTTAAATTGATGCTCGAGTTGTGTCGTGCATCAAGAGGGAGATGGTATAACAATTGCCAAATATGGTTTACTAAGGGACAATATATGTTGGGAGGACACTGGGTTTAATTGGGTAAAAGGCCGTCCCAAACAAAATTTGCTTTCTGTAAATGTATTTGCAGGATTGTTTCAACAGGAAACGCCAGGGTATCGAAGGCCCCGGGAGAACAGTAGACAAAAGAAACTACGTGTAGTTTTACTATCTGAAAATAACCTCGACATTTTGTTTTCTTTCCAGAGAATGGAGCGGAGCATAACTTAAAATTTTCCTTTCACAGAATGTCAGGATTGGATTGCAGCTAACAGAATGATTCTGTTCCAAAATGTATTAATATTGTGTTGTTGACATGAGTAAAGTGGGTTGAATGTTAATGTAATAGTTGAATGAGTTTCAGGTTGTTGGAGTGGCCAGATGTTGAGAATAAATTTGGAACTAATAATGTATATAATCAGTAAACAAATGGTGAAAATTCCACAGGTCACACCAGAAGGACGACCAGCAGCACTAACAAAACACTTAAGATCTCCATTCACAGGTGACAGAGGCTATGGTCCACTCCACAAACAAGGTTGCAAGGATGGAGATTGCAACACCACCGTCCAAACATCTCACCTTAAACAACGCCAACGAGATTTGATTGGTCACTGATTAATTAGAAAGTATTTTAGGAAAATGAATGGATTGTTTGATTACTCTTTGGGGTTTCGGGGGTAGGATTGTCAATATTGTGTGTTTCCAGCTCAGTTAAATTGGTAAAATGACAGTTTTATCCAAATGATGATGACAATGACAAGAAATGTGATGATGATGATTCTAGTAGTGGAAGCTACAGTGACATGTGTTAGACATTTGGTGTTTGTTTTTCTTTTCTTTTTCTTCTTCCTATGAATGTTTTTGTTATGAACAGATGGTTAAAAGCTGTGCTTATCCGCTATGTGATAAGGTACAAGGAGAGGGTTTTGAAATGAAGGGTTTTATTATACTTTTCTTATACTTTATATTTTGATGTAACCACTGTGGATTGATGATTTGTTGTTTTTCTAACTAGTCTGTACACTATTTCTTATTTAACTAAGGTGACTGAGGGTCAAGCTATGCTTGGGGTACAACAACAGTGATTGTTTATCTAGCCCGGCTTTAGTTGAATTTTTTATCTGCTTGCTAATACTTAAGGGACTATCCTTACAAAAACAGCCTAAGCTTTTTCTTTTCAAAATGTTATTTTCACAAATGTTTAAGAAGAGTGATCAGTTATGCGAAAACTAGAGATGAAGAGTAGTGTGATGATATGACTTAAAATTTGTCTTTTTGTTTATTATTGTGATTATGGGTAATCTGAATGATAAAAAGTGTGGAATTGTTGTAGAAATTTTAATAGTCATTTATCTAATCTATTCAATGTGTAAAAGTATATGTGTGTACGTGCTTGTGCGTGACGGTTCAGGAATATATGGGACAGGACATCTTGACCTTAGGAATGGTCAGGTTTGGCTAGTTTATTCCAGTACCAGTTTGTGTCCTTAAGAAAAACTGAACAGAAGTGGGGGCCTTATCTGGGTGGAAAAGTACAGCGAGTGAGAAGGAACCTTGAAAAGAGTATAAAAGCTGTCTCATGTCTTCCTGGTGCGCGCCACTCACTTCACAGAATGTAACGGCTGTGATGGCGACTGGGCCTTCTTGCAAGAATAAATATTTCTCTTTTTATTAATTTGACTGAGTGTCTCTTACGCAGTGATGATGTTTAACAGAAGTTTTGCCACAACAACATCTTGAATGTATACACTACCGTTTAAAAGTTTGGGGTCAGTACGATTTATGCTTTTGAAAGAAGTCTCTTATGTTCACCAGGGCTGCATTTATTTGATCAAAAACAGTAAAAACAGTAATATTGTGAAGCATTATTACAAATAATGTACTTACAGTAGTGTACTTACAATATCCCAAAAGTTCCCAAAGATTTTTAATTCTAATTTAAATAATGGCTTGTCCCAGACTCCTGTTCACTTGTCGCCTGTTAATGTCGTAATATGCGCGTTATCCCTGGTTTCCGCTCGTACTGCCATAGTAACCAACAGCGTTATGTCGGCACGCTCACGCTGTTGTTGTTGTTTCGTTCAAACATTATGGACCATGGCAAGCAGACTTTGGGACAAAAGGAGAACTAAAACGAGGATCAAAATCAGCGTGACGTTTTTGAGATGCCGAGAACTCCACGTCAGTGACAAACTTGGATTTGACAGAGCTCTTGCATGTACTTTATTAGACAGGCAAAAACTAATCAATGGTATATAGTTCAACATGATGAAATGTTAGAATATTATCTGTATGTTATTCTAATGTTGATCTAGCTTACTGCTAGTCTCATACAGCCAACAAACTAACACATAGAATAACATTATAACTTTCAACAAACTCAAATGCAGTTTAGTGTGATAGTGTACCATTAGACCAAGTGAAACAGCGCTGCGTTTCCTCACAAGTTTCATTCATCTAATAAACTGACCTGTGTGAGTATTAATACAGCAGGTAGTTTGGTAGAATTTGGTAGAATCCTTATTCCTTTACGGGACTCGCGTGTGGCGCCGATATCTGTCTCTTATTAGCAATCACGCCCTCATTCATACTACAGTCTTGTTAAAAACATCAATGCATTCACTCATCCATAAACATTATTAGATCCATCAGCTTGACGACAACTTCCATAATTCCGCTGGAATTATGAGTCATCAACCTACGCCTTTGTTATTGTAAGAGGTTAGCGACCCCTAGCGGTGAAAAAAATTACATATTGTAGCTTTAATACTTTTTCCCAGAATTCTTTGATGAATAGAAAGTTTAAAAGAATATATTTGAAATATAATTTTTGTAACAATGTATTTGCTGTTACTTTTGATCAATGCAATGCATGCTTGATGAATAAGAGTACTAAATTAATCTTACTGACCCCAAACATTTGAACGGTAGTGTAGATGTGTAGATTTCTCACCTGATAAGTCTTCCATTTTCAACATAATACTGTGCTCTGAAGTGAACAATCATTGGAGGTCCAAACTGGTCAATTCCCTGCAGTTTGGAAAAATTATGTCAAAGTGTGCAACAACAACAAAAAATTCCCCCAAGAAAAACAAACTGTTTGCATGATACCTTGCTGGCTTCCCGTTTCCACTCTTTTGGACAATATTTTGACAGTTTCTGTCCCAGTTCCATATAATGTGTTCATTATCTAGGAGAAAAATCACACTTAAAATACACAGAAGCGCACAAGCATTTAGGTCTTTAATGTTTGTGTATGTATGTATTTGATAATGTGGGAAAATTACAAACAGCATCCAGTAATTATTTACAGCAAAATAAACCCTGACAGGGTGATCAAGACCACAATGCAAAGCAAAAAATGCAATAATACATTTTGCAGACCATATTATCACAAAAATGTCACAATTAAAGGAATAAATAGACAAAAAAAACATTATTATTGAGTTGAAATTATTTTATCATGAAAATAAAGACGCAACAGAGTGATATAACAGACCTGAAAACCACAAGGATGGCAATATCAGAAATCTTTGACCTTGTGGGGACATTTTTTGGTTCCCATGAGGAAAACAGCTTATAAAGTTGAGTGTGTGAGTAGTGTGTGGTTGTGATGTGGTGTGTGTGTGTGTTGTTGTCTTACTCTGAATAACACTGAGGCCAAACAGATGACAGTCCTTCAATCTAAGCAGATCACAGACCTGAACCAACAACTCCTGACACACAGTCTTAACCTGAGAGAGAAGAAAAGAGATCACCTGAATTTTTAGAGAAAGAAAGGATATAGTGTGTGTTTTTCACTGGCAGAACAGGTTTCACTTTTCAATGGAATTTTGTGTATATTATTTTGATGTCTGTAATAGTACTCAAAAAAGCAGCTTCTCAAACTCTATTAACCATGAAAGAAATTTACTAAAAAAAATATAGCTGTATTTTTACAATATTTTAATAATGATCAAGAAGAGCTCAGGATGCTCCTTGCGGGATGCAACATCGGAGCGGGACCCTAAATGATATATTTAGAGCATGTTGTCTTTCAAAAACAATCTTTGTGTATGATTCAAATAGATAAAGATAATTGCCACATTTTTTATGAAATCATGGGAGAAGCGGTGCTTTCCGTGCAATCGCCACTGGTGTGTGTGTCATTGAGTGCATGGAGTTGTACTTACACTGACTATTACGTTGAGTGTTTCATCATTCGGGAGGAACACACACACACACCGGCGGTCCTGCATCGTCTTGTTATTGTGAAAACTCAGTTTGCTCATGTTTGAGAGGCTGCAGCCTGTAGATTCGTGCCCCTCACTGGAGCTCCACCCCTGAGCACCTCCCAGTCACAATGGGATCAGATAATTTAGACGCACACACAAAAAAAAAAAAACATGCACACACGCACGCACACGATCCTACGACCAAAGACCTTAAACCTCACAACTGTTTCAAACCAACAGTTTCTTCTGGATCAACACACAGTCACACCACAAAAACACACAGCAGATCCACCGTCAGACTCTGAAAAAGATAGAAAGACAAAAATAAATGATTTTAACAGGAGTGCAACTAGAAACATCATGCATACTGGCAGGCAGCTCTCCAAATATTTCACTGAAACATTACACAGCTATAATTTACTGGATCTTGAAGGGAACACATGAGACTAGATAAATGTTTTTATTCTCAAAACAGAAAGCTGTTTTTGATAGTGATAGACAAACGACAAAACTCACATTCTGCACTCTGCATTTATATCTGGGTAGAAAATATGGTGCACTACAAATTTGTCACTTCTTTCTGTCATTTTATTGCTCATTTTGAGCATTACAGCATTTTTGTCAAGTATAATGTACTGTCAGCTGGTCATAAAGCTTATAAACATTAAAGTTAGGCCTACTGTCCACGCTAACTACATTATCCCTCTTATTACATGGCTGCTTATCAAATAAACGCACAGACATGTAATATTGATAAGTGTTGAAATGATTTCATTTTCTCTTTTTGTAGATTAATCAATCCATAACAAGATTAAAAACATTCATTCATATTATTGATCTGACTGCACTGACACTATTTGACAAGAACTGAACTGAGCTGGATGATGGCATCACTGTTTTCTGCAGAGTTTCTTTATAGCAGAATTGAACTAACCTAACTTAATAATTGATGATCTTTACAATGTGACTGAAAAAACACTGAACTGACTTGAACTAGGCTATGTTTGCATTATTGAACCATTATTTGTCCGTTGATCACAGTAAAAGCTCTGTATTGTATGAAGCACTATAAATAAAGGTGACTTGACAAACACAAATACAATATTAATTTAGCCTAAATATTGTTATTCATTTTCAGGCCAGGTTACTTTTTTCTACAGACTAGTTTTCCAGTTTTAAGTTAAGTCAAATTTAAAGGAATATTACTTGTTATTTTCAAACATATTTCCTTAGTAAGTAATATTACTGCAAATGTAAGCTTATATACACTATGATCAAGTTGACATATGTTTGAATGCAAGCTTAATATATCAAATCAAGAATGGATTGCCTTAAACGTCACTATAAAATAGTAAGCCAAAAAAATAAAAATCAACTTAATGGAAGTCAGTTTAGTCCTGGTTTTAGTTTTACAGCAGAATAAATTAACCTCATTACTTCAAACGTGGATTTAAATTATTTTCTTTAACAACGTTTTGTTTTTTCCTAAAGTATGCTGCCATATTGCTCCACTATTCTCAGCTCTCTTGGTTGGACTTTATTAAAGCAATAATAAAAGAAGAAATGTGTAAGTATATTTAGAAAAATATATATATTTAAAAAGAAAAATCAGGCAAAATGCAAAATGGAGTAGCGAGAAGACTTCGCATGAGAGAGAGACAGAGAGAAAAGGAAAATGTGCAGCAGTCAGGAGAATTCCACCCAACATCTGCTTCTCATTCCAACAATAGAGGCCTTTGATTCCTACTACACCACACACACACACACACACACACACACACACACACACACACACAACACACACACACACACACACACACACACACACACACACACACACACACACACACACACTGCTGCACTTACTTCAGATGTGTAATGTTCATATGCACACATCAGATGACAATGACGTGGATTTTGGCTTTTCATATTATGGTTAGGAGTTCAGACTTTAACAGGTTTCTAGAAACATTGCATGCTCTAATAGTTGAAGCCAAGCAGGCAAACGGCTCAATAATGGCCATAAAATCATATAATATATGATGTGACTGATTAAAGTTGCATTTTTTAGGCCATTTTATTCTGGCATTGCTGAGTAGGATGAAACAGAATGGAAGAGAGGATTGCATGAATCCACAATTTGTCAGGATGTGTGACGTTATGCGTGACGTTATGTGCGGCATTTCTTTGCTGAAAGGAAGGAGAAACTTCCTGGATTTTTTTTTTTTTTGACTAATAAAACCCACATATATGAAGGTTCTCGTCACAGACTGTTATAATTTGCTACAGTATTAAGGTCTATGTTACGCCTGTCATCCTGCTGTAACAGCTCGTTTTGCCTCAAGGGATCAAATCTTACCTTATCTTAAAAGACGACTGCTGAAGTGCTGGGGTTTAGCATTTACAAGCAGTCTTACATAATCCACTGCGCCTTTACCTCTTGGAAAGGAAACATTTAGAACCAATGCAGATAGAAAACCCTTCTAGCAAAGTAGAGGAAAACTTACTAAGAAAGATCTAGCAAAAAACAAAGCAACTAAGCAAGCATGGAAGAATGGTAAGGAAATGCCACCGATAGGTGGAATCCGCATGTCCAGACCTGCTCAGACACTGTGTTGGTCCACAGTTATTTAGTGTGATTCTAATCCCAGACACATTCCCTTTTCACATGCACTGAACTGTTTCTTCATGTCACACAACCAGAGTTAGTCTTACATCATCTGAATCTGTACACCTGTTATTAAATTCATTGTATTAAAATCATTGAGGAAAGCTGATATGTTCTACTTTAAACGTAACACAAAAGATACGGAAAGCCTTTGGCAAGGGAGGGTTTCAAAATCACAGTCCAAAAATAATAAAGGATAATAAAAAAAAAAATGAATCTGGAGTCAGTCTATTAAACAGGTGTACACAGTCCAACTTGTGGTCATTTGATACACTTATGTTTTCTGCCAACTATGATACAGCTAAACTGTTATTACTTATAGGGTGAATTCAGGTTGATCATTTGGGACACTTTTTGTCATTGGGAATAGTAGTAATGTTTTAAATATGCAATAGGTTTTGCAATAATCCAGCTGTAATCATCTTCTAAATTAAATTTAGAGCAAATAAAATAAAGTAAAAGTAAAATGGGAAAAAACAAAGATTTTACGAATGTCTTTTTATAATATAACCAGTACACTGTGAAAATGAATCATGAGTCTTGTAATTTTCATTTTAAAAAAACAACATTAAGGTGATAATTAAAAATATTGATATTTTTAAAAAAATATTTTATTAAGAAAATTGTGGTTCAGTGTTTTATTGAAAATATTGAGAACATTTCACTAATAAAACCAAGATATACATTTTTCTAATTTTTTAAGGAAACATACACAGTTTTGAGGCTTGAATTGAGGAACTGATAAAATCAAGGTAAAAAGGCTACCTATTTATTTTAAGAGAATTACCTCAATTATGCAGTTTTATTTAGACACCATTGTTAGTTCCCAGCATGCTTTGCACATGGCTGGAAATGAACTCTTCGTATATATATTGCATATATTGTTTGTTTTTTTTGAGTAAAGGGAAACATCTGTTAATGTTCAGTTATGCTTGACATTTGAAAGTTTCTATTATGTTAAAGTTTTGATCGTTACTGTTGTGTAGAAGAGTAGGGCTTATGGTTAGGTTGTGAATAACTGCATGTATTAATACTCTGAAGCATGATGCTTTCCTCATTGAGCAATAACTTTGCCAATGATAGTGCAGTAACAAGTTTGTTGCTGTGCTAGCAGCAGTCTTTTAATAATATAATATACCGGTAACTCAAAGTCAAATATAAACAGGTCATCTCCATTCACATGAATTAAAACAATTTTGAGAGTTAAACATACTTAAAATAAAAAAGCATAGGCCTATTTCACTAAAAATATTAAATTCATTATGTCATAGACTAAATAAGTTAGGGGATTTTACATGACTTATTCAGGTAGATTCCATAAAAGAAATCAAGCCTTAACTACTCAAAAATATTGTGTAATATTGTTACCAAACATTTTTTACAGTGAAGTAAAACGTAATCATAAGATCTTTGTCTAGATCAACCGTGGATGGAGTAAACGCATAGATGACTTTCAATATGACCTAATTTCAGGTTAAACCGTCTTAAACACACCTCTCAGAATAATTACTGAAAAAAGATCAGAGTAATTTTGTGTGTGTGTGTCTTTTTTAATTAAAACTTTAAAAGACAAAATAAAAGACATACTTAGTCCCCATAAACATCTCAACCTATGTCATGTAGCTACACTACCGTTCAAAAGTTGTTGTTTTTTTTAAAGAAATGAATACTACTTTTATTCAGCAAGGATGTATTAAATTGATCAAAAGTGACAGTAAAGACAATCAATCATAATGTTACAAAATGTTTCTATTTTAAATAAATGTTGTTTTGAACTCTCTATCATCAAATAATCCTGACAAAATGTATCTCGGTTTCCACAAAAAAATATTAAGCAGCACAACTGTTTTCAACGTTGATAATAATGTTTTATTATTCAGCATATTAGAATGATTTTTGAAGGATCTTGTGAAACTCACTGGAGAATGAGTGCTAAAAAATGTATCTTTGCCATCTCAATAACAAATGACCTTTTAAAAGATTTAGAATATTATATACAAAAGCTTTATGGTTTCAGGTTGTTTTTAAGGCATCCACACAGCAGCGCTGAGTGATAAAGTGATTTTATATGGTAATCAGATTACTTTGACTTAAAAACATCTTTAAAAGTTAAAAAGTTAATGATGTATCCAGACTGTTAAACACAAGAGCTGCGGGCTAAATCTGGATATTAGGTACAAAGACACTGAACCTAAAGTAATGTATAATTCTTTATACAGCCTCAATATTATGTATAACCATTTTTCAACAGACACAAATTCTATTCAAGCTCATTAATAATATTAAATGAGTCTTTACACAGAGACTAATGTGCTACAGTACCTCCATACATTCAATAGAGCTTTTAGACAACAGACTCTGACACAAGGATGATGTTAACACAGCTGTTGGAGAGGCAAGGCAGCACAAAGAACTACATAACCACCACATTAAAAGGACTAGGATGCTGCACATGCAATAACAACAAACCTACAAACAATAGCAGTGTCAGCTTAACTCATCCAAGCGAGCCGGGAAACTAATCCATCTTAACCATTCCTACACTGCAACTGAGACAGCCAATCAAAGGGCATGCTTTCTTCAAAATGTTAAAGAGCTAGAAAAAAACAAACAAAAAAATGTTAAAATAAAATAATAACCTGGATATTAATGTCTTTCTCAACAGCACTATTTAGGTGGCCTATCTAGATTCAACCTGGCTGCAAGCTTTATGTTCAGGGCCATAACCACTATTAGACAATTAAGGAGGACAAGTCGCACCAATAATTAGAAATGCCCAAATTGTTCACAGAAGACGAGTGCGATTTCCAACACAATGTTTTATGCTCTATGATCTTCCAGCGCGGTTTTAGCTGTGTGCTCCTACTCCATGGCTTATGGTAAATTTAGACCTGTCAATCTGAGCTCCTGCAGGGGCCAGTTGCATAAACTGCTTAGACTAATCTTAAAAGTTAGTCTCTCAGTCATCTTAAGACTGGTGCTTACTTTTTAAAGTCAGACATAAAATGGTAGATCGGTCTCATTTGAACCAGAAAAGTAAGACGGGTTACCTCTTGACTAATTTCTAGCGGTCAAATTAGTTCTTAAGGCACAGTCTTAACATATGGCTAAGTTTATGCAACTGACCCCAGATCATGCTCCAGCAGTAAAACAATGTCTCTACTCTTCCCTCACTATAGGCTACACACCCATAAGTTTCCATTGGTTAAACTTTTAAATGACGTTGGAAAACAATGTGTCACGATCCCGGAAGTGCTATAGCTTTAGCCAAGCCGCATATCATGGCACTCCATTGTCTTATATATTGTGTTTGGTCTCATTTGAAACCAGCTGCTCTAAATAAAGATGTGTGATCTACTATGGTTTACTAATGTTTCAAAGTTACAAACGAAAATGTGCCACACAAGGTCAACGATTAATTGATGTTTCATTTTAACAACGATCGATTATGGGAATTTATGTAGGCCTACATTGACATCCCTATTCCCTAGTCTATAGTTTCAGTTTGCAGCTATATTTTTTATTAAGGCTTATTTATTTTGTTTGTGTTCAGACCTCTGAGTTTTCATTCGATGTGGAGGCTACTAGTCCGTCAACCTGATTGTGTTTACACTGATATTACAGTGTTTCAGTTTGCTGTATATTTATTTTGTTTGTTTATAATTTATATGTCCTACATTTGGAAAATATTTTCATTAAATGATGTTTTTAATGCCGTTAATTATATTACAGGTTATTTATTTTGTGTACGTTCAGATTTCAGAAATGTTTGCCGGTGTCACTGCTTTATGCAAGCACTGAAGCACTTAATTTATATTTTAAATATGCCTACTCGTTATTATGGTCAACTAATGGCTTAAATGAACGACTAACAGTCGACTAGGAAAATCTTTAGATATAGCAATGAATGATTCATGTAATTCATAACAGAATGTGACAAGACAAGGAACGTTTTGCGTTTCAACATAGACATAAAAATAAGAGTAAATGCGTGCATATTTTAAAATAAAACATTATCTGCAAACAGTTTAAATTGATTACTTCATAATTAGACTTAGAACTTACTTATTTTTCTCTATTCCTTTAAATTCCTTTTAATCCTTTAATTATTTAATTCCATTAAATGAAAAGACCAATTATTTTCGTTGATATTCTTCTCTACTATTTAGACGTATATCGGAGTGAAAGGGCTTCTCAAACAAGAAAATAAATGTAGGGCCAGACTTGATTTTGTCCATCAGGAACTAACTGGATTGTTGGGTCAGATTGCTATTGCTGTGACATCATGTGATTGACAGGTTGTCCCGCCCTTGTGCCAGTTAACACTTCATCAGAGAAGAGATGAGATGAGATGTCACTGCAAGAGGAGGCGCAGTTATGTTGTTCATTTATGATTTGTTAATGATCATTTAAAATAAATATTCTGTTTAAAAATTCGAATTGTCCATTTTGATTTCATGGTGACTTAAGTATTTTTAGACACATTTCCAAGTCAACGTAATTAGATCAACGCTTCTCCAGAATCACGTAATCACACAGCGGTTTGCACACAACAGACAAGTTACACCAGAGAAGGCAGAGGAATCTTTACTCTCTGGGGAGAAATCTTTTTTTGAACATCTATTCTAGCTGCCTTCTGGCAAATACGACGAACACACCCACAAACACACACACAAAATGAAGGGCAGCTCAGCAAAGAAAACATCCTGAGGTTAAAAAAAAGGAAAGGAAAAGAAACAAAGGAGAGCAGAAAATGCTGCCTGTCACCAAACCACCACAAACAAACACACAAGGCAAATTTAACATTATGCCCGGCAAAACTAGACCTCATTATTCTTCAGGGCACGGCATGAGAACACACACACAGGATATGACTACAGACCGACTCAGACAAACCCGCATCTAACTAAACACACTGATGAATCTTAAATGACGAAGTTGATTTGACACGTTTGGCTGGCAGGATGGAATCCTACTCTGGGGAAAATCACCAACAATTTGAGATTCAAATGACGATAACTTGAGTTATCATTGAATACTTAAATCGTTTTAGTCCAGAGATTAAAAAAGCAAAACTAAACTAGGCCAAGTCAAATATACAACTGATCATCAGCTCAAAATTAATTTAATCTCTCAATGAGTTATTGTCAAGGGGCCAATGGAAACGACCCCCCTGGTGGTAAACAGAATGATTGCGGTTTCAGAGGCCTACACTTCAACCTTACAAACCCATCAATGTGTAAAGCGCATTAAAGATTTTCAGTGCTTATAGAAAATCACTGTGACACAAGAGAGGATAAACGTGAGACCCTTAAATACCGGTCGGTGTAGAGTTGCACTGGGCTAATATTAAACCCGCCTTGACCGCAAAGAGGAAATTGTGAACATTCCTGAATCCAGAAGAGACGAGGAGAGAGGGAAAATAAGAATTAACTTTTCCTATTCATGTCCTATTGTGATACATTTAACCTGCATGTTCTGTTGAGACTGAGATCACTTCCGGATTGTTCGGGGTCCCCATGTTGTACATGTAAAATTATAACAATTAAGTGATTGCTAAACAGCATACTCATAGTAACCCTTCTATTTATTTTGGGGTCAATTTTAAAACACTGTTGAAAAATAAAATAAATAAATAAAAAATTACCTCTTCCAATGTACACCAATCACACACACAAAAAAATGTCTTCATGTATTCATGTGTAATATCTGACATCTTTGAAATCCCAAACTCACATAACATGTTTAAGACATTTTCTGAAACATTAATGTTCTCGCAAAATTCTATATCAATAGCCAATATTTTAATATTAACAATGTTTCTGAGAAATAAAACATGTATCTGACTGGGTCTCAGATCCCATACAGAAGTAGGCATGCATATGATGATGCTACAAAATGCAGTCTAGGTGGGCAGCACATCATGTTTTGAGACACAGCCAAGGGTTCTTATTACAGCAGACCTTAACTTGGCCAAACTCCACATTACCTCGTTGGGTGACTGGGTGCTATAAACCAACCCAAGTACCAACACATTACTCCAAAAATAGCCAGTGGATGCCATATTATGGTCTAGAAGTAGATTGATTTGAGCATTAGAAAGCCCTTACAAAAATTACCATGGTAATCATAGTTTGCCTCAAAATACTACAACAATCAATATCAACTACCATAGTGAAAAAACAATGCTTTTAGAATCGTATCACTTTGTTGTGAAACATCTCAGAAAGCGGTGGCTAATGCCAAGTTACTACAGTTTGTTTTACTATAGAAACATTAACTGCTAGCTGGCTTGAAGTTCTTGGTGTAAACTATGGTTCGTTACCATGGCAAATTTACAAAGAAGAGTGCAAACACACTGCTGTGTTTTGGTCAAGCTCCATCGAAGCTAGTGCGTGCGCGCGCGTGTGTGTGTGTGTGTGTGCGTGATTTTGCGGACCAGCGGTGCCACGTAGAATAAGTTATTTGGGAAATACAAGGAGACTAAACCCTCTGTACACCCGGACCGCCACACAGATGAAATAATAAAGTAAAAATAACAAAACTCACCTTTTTGGTGGCGATAGTTCTGCGTATTCCCAAAGTATTCCCAAACACACCTTCTTCCATGTAACTCTTGATTCCTCTACTGCGCTCGCCAGTCTAGCACATAATCCCGAGCTGCGAACTCAACCCCATCGGGCTCCCCAACACTCACAAATCACTATACATGTGGAGGGAATTTCCCATCCGTGTGTAGGAGGGGTGACAAACACAAAAGGAATCGGCCGGAAACGCGTCTGTTACACGGCGTCTCTTTCCCTCAATTTTGAAAAGCAACGCAGCGGTTGTGAAATCTTTGTGCGGTCGAGGTGTTTACATTTAACCAATCGTGTACGAAAGACCACCCCTCTGCAGCTGACTTTGGTAGCGTCCACGGCTGTTCAACATACCTTTCCCTCGGCCTGCAGCAGAACCGACGAATCCTGATACTAGCGAGGGCTTACATTATGTATATTAATGAGGTCCTGTAGACGTTGCTTAGTAACCCTCCCGGTGCGTCCAGTAACATATTCAAGTTAATATTAATGAACCAAGCCTTCTCTATGAAAGGATTTGTGTTTGTAATATCCATGAACTTCATACAGTCTTCACTGTAGTAGAATTGGTTCATTCGACGCGTGATGAGAATAATGGGCAGTTGCATAAAACTAGCAACTAGCAGTTAGTTGGGGTCATCTCAGTCTTATTTTTGGATATTCAATTAGACTAATATACTTTTTTATATATATAACTGACTTAAAAAGTTATTAACAGTCTTAAAGGGATAATTTTTTTATAAAGGGATAAAAAAATTGTCATCATTTACTCGCCCTCAAGTTGTTCCCAACCTGTAAAAGTTTCTTTCTTTTGTTGAACACAAAATAAGATATTTTAAAGAATGTTGGTGACCAGACAGTTCACGTTGGCATTAACTTCCATGGTATTTTCCCCAATAATATTTTTTTAACATAACATTCTTTTCTTTACCTGCAGAGTGAGAGTGGACTGAAATAACAGTGCAGAGTTGCCAAATCATTTACATAGATCACTTGCAAATACTGGAAAATCAAGAAAAACTTAATTTTCTGTATTTTATTTTTTTCCCAACTTTGTCATCACTTGATGTGTGTGTGTGGGGGGGGGGGGGTATAGGCTATTATATATATATATATATTATATATATATATATATATATATATATATATATATATATATATATATAATATATATATATATATATATATATATATATATATATATATATATATATATATAGGCTATATATGCCATTGAATAAATATGCCAGTGAATTTTGTCAATGTTTAGTTGAGGAAGATTAGGCTGGTGAATTGTGTTTGGGCATTGGGGTTTAGTCTCACTCTTAAGTTTTCGGGTTGGGATTGCAGAGTTTATTGTTTACACCTTTGCTAAGTGAGAAGGGGTGAAGGGGAAACTAAACGGGAGAACAAATGGAGACTGTTTCAGGTCATGACCCTGCGTGAGATTCTCAAGAGTGTGAGAACACACAAACTCACTGCTGGTGTGTGTGTTTATTGGCTGTGTGAATGTTAGGACCCAAACATGTTGTTATGAGATTCCTCATGATGAGTCCTTGATGTTAACCATCACACAGTGCACTGCACTCAGGCACTTAAAAAACAATAACGGCACCAGAGGAGAATGAGAAGAGCCGAACACACACACACACACACAAAACGAATTCTTTGTTTTAACTTTTAAAGAATCAGGGTTTTTGTTAACTAAAAATAAGTTTTGTTATTTGAAATATAGTTGAAATAAAATAAATGATAAATATTAGATGAAACATTGAACTGAAAAATAGACAAATTTAAATGTTGCATTGAAAACTAACTGAAATAAGTAATAAGTATTTTCTAAAAACTGAAATAAACTAAAGCTAAATAGAAATGTTGAAATGACAAAATCTAATAAGCATAATGAAAATACTAAAACTTCATCTAAATGAAATTGAAAACTGAAAATATAAAATGAAAGGTAATTTAATATTATTTATGACAACTTTTAATAAAAATGTAATTCAAGTGACATTACAAAAGATGCAATGTGTTTGAAAATAAAAATATAGTTTTCAGGATAAAGTATTAACTCATCAGAATAAGTCATCAGAGAAATCGCTAACTGCACCTTTAAAAGCAGAAATGTGCTGCTCATGCTTTTGCTAAAGAGTTCATATTATTTTTTTTCTTTGCAAATTTGTGTGTTAGCTGTTTTAAATTTGTCTAAAATATCTTTTTATTGATGTGCACACAGTTATGGGTGGGTGGATGTCTGGTTCTGAGTTACAGATATAATTACTGTGGTTTTTATCAACATAAACATATGCAAAATTTTACCAGCTGTCTTTACAAGTTCAAAACAGGAAAATTGGATATGACTTTGCACACATGCACAGAGATAAATCATTTATTTTATATGCTAATCTCATGTAAACATGTAAAAACTTAAACAGAATACTTATTAATCAAAAATATTTTTCTTAACTTACATAACCCAAAACATCCTTTAGCGTGTTATTTTTGCAGATTTGTAGTAAAAGTACGTGAGGCACTGTCCATCATCACTTTTATAAACCAGGTTTATTATGCTCTGATGATAAAAAGTTCTTGTGTGGTTTTTGAATTATAACTTATAAAGAGTTTGGCCAGGGAAACCCATTTTATTTTTAATCTGGTATTTTTAGTGGGGGTTTTGTAGTTTATGTTGCAGGAGGAAATTGAGAAGATTTAGGTAAATATTTGGTCCTGTTTGGGTTTCTGTCTGCAGTCCAGAGTCCAGAGACATTACAGTTTCACTGAAGACGAAACATACTGTAGTTACACATGAAGGTCAAAGACCTGCTACAGCATGTGCTTAGTTTTGGTCATGTGGTCTACAACTTTTTTGTCAACATTAACATATTCAGACTAACAATCTAAATGAATTTGCCTCCAGTTTAAAAGTGTGTGTGTGTGTGTGTGTGTGTGTGTGTGTGTGTGTGTGTGTGTGTGTGTGTGTGTGTGTGTGTGTGTGTGTGTGTGTGTGTGTGTGTGTGTGTGTGTGTGTGTGTGTGTGTGTGTGTGTGTGTGTGTGTGTGTGTGTGTGTGTGTGTGTGTGTGTGTGTGTGTGTGTGTGTGTGTCATTATTAATAATGTACATCTAAATGTTCCCTGTACTAATTTCCACTATACCCCTGTCTGTGCATGTATAAAGATTGTATCGTAATTTCTTCTCTGTAATATCCCAAATCCTTTAAGTCACTGTTGTTGGTAAAGATCAAGCAGATCAGATTTTTTTGTAATACGCAAAACAGCTTTTTTATTCTGTCCCTAACCCGCTTAAAGACGCCTATGAGTGTCTGAGTAAGATTAAATGCTGCGTGCATGTGTGACCTGAATTCCTGTGTGTGTGTGTGTGTGTGTGTGTGTGTGTGTGTGTGTGTGTGTGTGTGTGTGTGTGTGTGTGTGTGTGTGTGTGTGTGTGTGTGTGTGTGTGTGTGTGTGTGTGTGTGTGTGTGTGTGTGTGTGTGTGTGTGTGTGTGTGTGTGTGTGTGTGTGTGTGTGTGTGTGTGTGTGTGTGTGTGTGTGTGTATAATCCCTGATGAGCTGGATAAAAACAGGTATCTTTCCAAAGATCAACTCATGTACCTGTGTGTGGACACAAATGACTGGGAAAAAAACTTTATTTCCTTACAAATTAATAAGGAATATAAAGGCATATATCAATAATAATAACAAAAGATTTAATCAGCAAGCATGCCATGTAACGTGTAAACCCAAATGTCAGATTTATTTTTGTCAGCAATGGTAATAATAACTTGGTTTTTACATTTTCTCAGTTGCGGGTGATTGGTTGACCCAAGTATGAATAATGATGATGTTATTTTATTATAATTGCTGCTATAGTTTAGTTCTAGCATTAAAAACGAAACTGCATGATCTGTTCTACAGAACACCATCTTTATTTACACTGCTTACAGAGATAATCATCCAAAAGATTTTAACTGGAAAAGCCTCTAGGCCTACCAGCAGCTGAGAAATTGAGTGATCCTACCCAATAAATAAATAAAAATGTAAGTAATCTAGGAGCTTTATACAGCTTTTTACAGTGGATGCCACTGAAAACACTGTCCCTCACAGCCTCGAATTCAAATCTGTTGCTACCCATAAGCTCTATTGTAGACCAGGTTTTGCTGGTTTTGCTCCAGCCCTATCAAACACACCAGGCCAAACTAATTAAGGTCAACCTTTGTTAAAGGTTTGGAGCTAAATTCTGCAGGAAAGAGAACCTCGAGGGCCCCTAGCCTATATCCACCTTCATTTTCAACTGGCACAATTAAGCTAAAATTGTGGATGTGCAAAACTTAAGGTTTTTCAGGCCATAATAACTAGAGGAATAACAGTGCAATTAACGGTAAATCCACTACAAACCAACTTTTTATTACGATAATAAATTAAAATAATACAAAAGCAAACCAATTTGCAACATCAAGCAGCATAACGCGCTGTTAAAAATGGCCGCACCCACTCTTAAAGTTGAGATGAAATGAAAGTAGTGACAGACCTACTGTGATGTTGCCCTACCTACATCTAAGTGAAACCGAATAAAAACAAAAAAAATGTTGGGTGGGCAGTTGATTGGTTCTACACATTGGTTGTTGAGACTGTTTTCACTCCATAGATGTTGCTCAAGAATGAACGCAAGCTTACGGGGGCAGAATAGACCTTGTTCAGAGCAGCGCTATCTATGACAGGTGAGAAATCGATGCTGTGAGGGATAGACTTATCCGGTTTTCGATGGCATCCGCTGTAAAAAAAAAAAAAAAAGCTCTATAAAGCTCTAGTAAAATTGCAACAGCAAAAATAGTGTAAGAGTAAGGCGTGTGGCAGAAAGTTTTGACACAAATCAACAAGAGTTCGAATCCGCCTTTTACCGAAGTCGCTCTACTCCCTTTTCCAATTACATATCAGATCAGAAAGGCATTTATCTTAAATAAAAAAGAAGAAAATATTCAAAAAGTGGAAATAAATTGTCTAACGTGTGTTTAATAATAAAGTGTTTAGGGTTACGGCTAGGTGTAGGGAGGGCTTTATTGGCCCAATAAAGTGGCATCCATTTAATAATTTTATTAAATATAATAATTTACACTCTATTATTGCATACATTTATTGTGCAACAACACTGAAGTGCAAATAGTATCTACCACTATTTAAGTATAAATTGCATCTAACTAGCTACACTTATTGCACATATTGTAGAATCTATCACTATTTGTACTTATAGCGTATTTCACTGCTAAAATGCTGCTATTTGACCAGTGAACCATCAGCTTTATGAAAGGTGTATGGGATGATGACACAGCATGCTGACACACACTGGTGCTGCTCTCTCCCCCAGTGGTTTCATTCTCAGGAAGAACAGTGAACCCTTAGAGGAGAACAGCATTGTTTTCTCTCCAACAATCAAGACTTTTAAAGCCTACAACAGTTTACGCATTCACAAACAGCCTCAGTGCAGAACACTTCTCATGTTTAGTGTTGGTCAGTGCTTGACCTTCCAGTATCCCAGCTCTACAACAATGTGAGGGGAAAGTCATGTCCTTAGCGCCACCGTGACACTGCTGATTTGACAAAACAAGACCAGGACAAGACCCTAGATGGGGTAAAAAAGTATTTCCTCCGTTTCTGTGCTTAAATGCCGTAAGATTAAATCTAACATTTTACAATAAGGTTCCATTTGTAGTTAACAAAGACACATTAGAAAAATACTTCTAAAGTGTTTATTAATCTAACGTTGATTTCAACATTTACTAATACATTATTATCTGTTGTTATAGCATGAACTAACAATTAACAATTGCACTTTTATAAACAAAGATGAATAAATATACTGTAACAGATGCATTGCTCATTAATGTTAGTTAACTAATAATAGGACTTTATTGTAAAGTGTAACCATTCAATTAAACCTGCAAATACCAAAAATCATCTGGCCAGACAGTTTTCGTTTAACAGATTAATAATCTATTCAGCCAGAATAATCTATTTTAAAAACATCATAACACAACTTTTAATGCCTCTGAGCTCAGACTGTATCCGGGCAGAGCAAAAAGATAAATACATCCAGATGTTCTTGCCGTTTGTAACTGGAGACCACTGGACCTAAACAGATCATTCAGACCCATAACATACAGGGCCAAAACTTAAACTTTAACCTTCACAGCTTTATATTTGCAGGATGCATTTGCTTCTTTTTTAGCATATGTATTGCATTAGATGCATCTTTAAAAAAATTCCAACACAGGCTCATTGGAAAAACGTGATATAAAGAGATCAAAGTTTTGTAGAAAATGCTAAAACTGCATTGTTGCTTCAGCAAAAGCATTTTATGTCACTTTTTCTTTTGTTACCACTATCCAGTGTTTAGTATGTATAAGCTTGTTTCCGCCACAGAACAAATTTCTTTTGTTACCACTATCCAGTGTTTAGTATGTATAAGCTTGTTTCCGCCACAGAACAAAACGGAGTGACTTTTTATCTCACAATTGGCAGTTTACATCTCAAATAAACTCAGTCTACGTGGTGTAATAAAGTGAGAATTGCAAGATATAAACTTGCAATTGCGAGAAATAGAGTCAGAATTGCGAGATATAAAATCACAATTGTGAGTTATAAAGTCCAATTCTGAGGAAAAAAATATATATATTTTTTTACGTATCACAACCAATGTAAAAAAAACATTGCCAGATTTGCGTTCATCTGCATAAGAGCAGGGTTGAAAATTCCCACAACAACACATGCAAAAGTCTTTCGTGCATTGCAAAATATCTTTGTTTGTCTAGTGTGTGTGTGTGTGTGTGTGTGTGTGTGTGTGTGTGTGTGTGTGTGTGTGTGTGTGTGTGTGTGTGTGTGTGTGTGTGTGTGTGTGTGTGTGTGTGTGTGTGTGTGTGTGTGTGTGTGTGTGTGTTGATCATATGTTCCTAGCAGCGCATAGTCTACAATGCCGCAGTCAGAAGAAAATCACTGCATTTTTAGTAGTTCTTTTATTTCAAACTGTGTGTTTGTATATGAGAGAGTGTGTGTGTGTGTATTGTGAGGCCTCCTCAGGAAATGGGTTTGGGTGGAGTTGTAATATGGGGTTGGAGAGACAGAAAAGTTTCTAAATTAGGCAGTCAAAAGCACAATGTCTCTATCGCTCCATAGCGGTAAACACTCTGTAGAGGAACCACATTAAGACATAAAATGAAATAAGGTCATAGAGTTATAACTTTATATTACAGTGCAAATAAACATCATTACAATATGATCTAGTTCAGAATTCTAGATATAGTAAATCACGATTCTCCTCAACAAACAACATGAGGTGTGATTCATTTCCAAATGTTGCAGGACAGATTTAAATTCCTTACCATATTAGAGTATTAGATTGCAATCACAACTAATTTCTTGTCTGATCATCCCTCTACGTGAATGCCATGGCAACCAGAATTACCAAAGAGTTAGAAAGTCTGCCATAACTCATAAACACGAATGTTCAGAAATGAACTTGAATCAGTGAAGTATAATCATTGTAATCTCAGTCTCTGATTATTTTTAAGGATTGTGCAGCGTGAGAGTTTGAGTGGTCCCATGTTTCTGTCATGCACTTGGGACTGGAAATGTGTGTTTTTAGGTACAAGCTCATGGGAAAATAAATCAGACTCAACCACATTCCAACCAGGAACATTACGACTGCACCTGCTGGCCAAATCACTGTCCTCCTGCAAAATTAGTTTCACACACAGAATTGCAGAGCTGGTTTGCTTTTGACTGTAGATTGAGATTCTAAAAGCAAAAGGAACATGGACTAAAATAATACTTATTTCTTTCCCCTCAGAGTCCCATGATGTCTTTGAGCTGTCCTGTGTTGCTCTGTGCGGCAGCGGAGCGTGCGGAGAATTACAGTAATTACCTCTAATGACAGTCAGCTCGGAACCAGGACCTTCCCTGTAAACAACACACATGATTCATGAGTTCTACTTTTAGTGTCTCAGTTTTTCTATCTTTGTGATAAACCTGAATGGATGAAATTACTCTGGCATTTTTTTCTTTTTTGTATGATTAGATATGAATTATTTTCTGCATTATTTTATGTATTCATATATTAATATTTATAATACACCAATATAGTATAAAATGTTTAGATTTAATGACTGTAATGACTTCATGACAGTAATTATATATTTCTGCAGTAAAAAAAAATTGCTGCTAGATTTTTGCATCACATTTGTATGTTTACATATACAATTATTAGTCTCTAAAAATTTGTCTCTAAAATAAAAAATAAAGAAATTATCATTTTACAATTTACAACACTTTTTTTAAACACTACCGTTCAAAGGTTTGCAGTTGGTAAAAGCAGTAATATTGTGAAATAATATTACAATTTAAAATAACTGTTTTCTATTTAACTCGTCCTCGGGTCATTTTGACCCGAAACACATAAAAATTTTTTTTTTTTTTAATTGAGTCTCGGGTCCACGACCCTAGGTCTTTTGTCGAATCCACACAAAAAAATACCACGAATACACACAAATGTATTCGTGGATACGCACGAATACACACAAAAAAATGTAAAAAAAATTGTGGTTTTGTGGTTGAAATTTAAAAAATGAACAAATCCTTCCCTCGCGGGTCAATTTGACCCCCTTATAAATGGAATGCGTGTAATTCTTTAGTAGGCCTACATGTAGAAAAACTTATAAATGCTCAAATTTCAAACTAAAAATGCTAAAACTTAACCACATTTTTTTAATAATGTCTACGTGTAACGTGTATCTAAATGTATACTGAAGAAAAACTGATTTTAGGACCCAATGGAACAGCTCATTTGCTCCATCCAGAGCTATAAGGCCATCTAGTGGCAAGAGTCATGAAATATCATGTTATATTATTTTTTTCCCACAAGAGGTCGGCAAACACACCCAATGCAAGCTGAATTAAACGGGTTATGCATTAAATTGAGAGTTATTTGGAAGGAAGAATGAAGGTTAAACAATATTTTTTAGCATGTAATTTATTTCTGGGATGGCAAAGCTGAATTTTCAGGATCATTACTCCAGTCTTCAGTGTCACATGTTCCTTTAAAAATCATTCTAATATGTTGATTTTAAGAAAGATTTCTGATGATTATCAATGTTGAAACAGTTGTGCTGCTTTTAATGCTTGTGAAAAAAAAAAATTCTTCAGGATTTCTTGATGAATAAAAGGTTCAAAAGAACAGCATTTATTTGAAACATAGTCTTTTGTAACATTTTAAATATATTTACTGTCACTTTTGATCAATTTAATGCATCCTTGCTGAATAAAAGTAGGCCTATATATTTCTTTAATCTGTTTTTATATTGTGCGAATGATGCATTCTCATCTCTCTGCTAATTCCTTTAACTAATGCAATGCAGCACTATCTTATGTTGTAATTTAACACTGCAGTCAGCTTGATCTGGCTGTGACGCCACTTTTTTATTTTCACAATACTGAGATCAGTGCCTTGACTCTGGCAGATTATAATGCATGAGTGAACGACAGCAGTTTGTTGTGTCAACATTAAGACTTGATATTTTGTTGATGTAGTAACATTATCTGAGGCCGTCACATACCGTGCACTGTTTGAGGTGTTTGGTTTCACAGTCACATGAATGAAACGTTAGACTTCTTGCACCTTCAAATAAAACTATTTTACATTTTTTCACATGTTATCATTGGATTTCAAGGTTGTGCCATTGATTTTAAGATTGGGAACATCCTGCATGTGAATAAAAAAAAGTGGAATTACATAATCAAAGTAGAACATCTGAAAAGGAGGTTAGCATATCCCTGAGGACAGGAGAGGAGGATGTCAGACTCTTCTTTTGTGTGTGTGAAAGAGTTTCAATATCACACAATGTCATTGGTTATAGGCACAAGTTAATGGCAAAGACAGCCTCTAGCAATGCGTGTACGTGTATCTGACAATGAATACTTCTTTCGAATTTTCTCATCATTGAACAACATGCATAACACAAACTGACAGGTTGGGGAAAACAAGATACTTCCATGGAATTTTATATATAAGTGTGTGGGATTTCACATGTGTGCAAAGAACAAAACAATATCAAATTCTATAAATATTTAACCAGTAGGCCTATTAATTTATTTGATGATTATACTATTCATTGTGTGTGTGTGCGTGCGTGCGTGCGTGCGTGCGTGCGTGTGTGTGTGTGTGTGTGTGTGTGTGTGTGTGTGTGTTTTGGTCCCCTTATACAAAACAGTATTTTTAAAAAATGTTTTTTTTTTTTATGTAAAAATGCACACACACCAAAAAAATGTCCCCACAAGGACAAGGATTTCAGATATTGCTATCTTTGTGGGGACATTTTTTCCCCATAATGTAGGGTTTGTCAGACCACACACACACACACACACACACACACACACACACACACACACACCACACACACACACACACACACACACACACACACAACACACACACACACACACACACACACACACACACACACACACACAACACAATACATAATTATGTAGAACATGTAACATATTTATAGTGAAAAAACCGCCAATTTTGTAAAATGTGTAGGTAGGCTATGTAGCTTTTGTGTAGGACAGAAATCTCCAAACATCAGAATCAGGATCATGTGTATTCTGGCTTAAACAAGTACCAGATGCATGTACAGAAGATGTGAAAACCATTTCCAGCAGTAGCACCTGTTTTCTGGAACAGTGAAAGTGTGTGTCTGTAAGACAAGAAAAGAGAAAGAAGTTTCCAGATGTCAGTTCTGGATCAGGGAGCATGTACCTTCCAGTTCTGATGAACACACACTGCGACTGGAGAGTTCCTGCTGAATAGCCAAGAACTTTCCAAAAATTAGTTGAGTGGTGTATCAGTCATATCCATTCAATAAAATTGGCAACTTGTAGGTTAATTATAGGAGATAACATAAAATAAATGGTTGTTTTCCCGCACATATTTCTGGCATGGATTGGTACAAGCTCTTCAGAGAGATGACACAAAGGGGCTTCAATCCATTTGTGTGGTTTTCAGTACAACAAATAAACTCACAGGAATTGTGCAGTGAAGCTCACTGAGGAGGCCATGGCAGAGAGAGTTTCTTAGCTCTAGGTCATTATGTGGAGGAGTGAAACCTTAAAAAATACTGCCCTCTAGAGATGCAAATGCATTTTACATATTTTCCGATGAGCAAGCACATGGTCAAAGGGCCCCCTCTATCTGTTATGTGGAACTTCTGTTGTACTAAAACAAAAATATGATGCCAGTTTTGTGTTGTACGTCTTTATTTATTTTAAAAAAATGTTTTTAATCAAGATTATGTAAATATAATTACATTTAAATAATTTTAAGACTTTTCACCCAAAAATGACAATTCTGTCATTATATACTTACCCTCATTATGAGGGTGAGAAAGTATTGACAAAATTTTCATTATTGTTTGAATTTTCATGTCGTTCCAAACCCGTAAAACTTTCGTTCATCTTCGGAACACAAATTAAGATCTTTTTGATGAAATATGAGCTTTCTGTCCCTCCATTGACAGCTACGCAACTACCATTTTGACTCTTCAAAAAGTTCATAAAGAGATCATAAAACTAAACCATATGAATTGAGCAGTTTAGTCCAAATTTTCTGAGGAGAATCAATCGCTTTATTTGATGAATAGATTTAATTCAGTCTTTCATTCACATTTAAACATTGATCAGCGAACATACAGAAGCTCAGCCATGCTGCGTAACATGATAAAAAACCTCATTGGTTCTCGAACATCAAGCGAACATGCGTGAGCCTCCGTTTACCACAACTGATGTGCCTACTGCCTATGAGCTCTCAGATTTCAGCAAAAAAGATTTTGTGTTGCAAAGATGAACGAAAGTCTTACGAGATTGGAATGACATGGTTGAGTAATTAATTACAGAATTTCATTTTTTGGGTGAACTATCCCTTTACTGGCTTCACAATCAAATCTCACTCACATTATATAGCCTAGCCGCCAAAATGTATTTTGACACTTTTTTGACTCCATTTTTATTGCATTTCTCAAAATGTTGCAATGCTTTAAAATAAAATACAAGCTATAACGCAGCTCTCAAATTGAATAAAGTCTTATGGGGGGGTCCCACCATAAAAAAAAATGTCACCATAATTTTTTTTTTTTTTTTTGGTGGTTAGTTGGTTAGTCTCGCAATATACAATTTATACGAAATATACAATATTTTTGAACATGATATGCATAAATATATACTATTTATCAAAAACTAATTTTAAAAATGTTTTTAAAAGAAGTCTCTTTTGCTCAAAGCTGCATTGATTTGATAATAAAAAGTGTAATATTGTGAAATATTGTGACTGATGTGAATATAGTAAAGTATAATTTATTCCTGTGATCAAAGCTGAATTATCAGCATCATTACTCCAGTCTTCAGTGTCAATCATTATAATATGATGATTTGATGATCAACAAACATTTATGATTATTATCAATGTTGGAAACAGTTCATATTTGTGTGAAAACCGTCATACATTTTATTTTTCAGGATTCTTTGATGAATAAAGAACAGTATTTATTTTAAATAGAATATTTTGTTACATTATTATGTCTTTACTGTCACTTTTGATCAATTTAATGCAACATTACTAAATAAAAGGATGGATTGCGGGAGTGGGTGGCGGGAAAGGATTGTTATGAGTGAGTGAGTAAGTCAGCAGAATATTCAACCATTTCAGTGAAAAATGCTGCTTTATTCTGGAACAAACAATGCTATGGCTATCAATGTCAATCATTGCTATTTCAAGAATGAATCCCGCATAAATGCCAATGTAATTCCCAAAACTTCACTCTGTTCATTGCCTTGTGTTGATTGTAGTTTACAGTTTGTAGTTTGTAGATTGTAGTTGTTTATCTTCGTTTTCGTTCTAGTTTTGTATTTAGTTCCTTTGTTTGAAATGTAAGCTGGAAATAGATCTGCTAAACCTCTCACATTATCATAACATGACAAAACTTTTTTGTCTTCATTTTGAAAAGTATATTTCATTATTAAAAACCTAACAAACCTCTCTTTATAAAGTGCTTGTGCTATCTTTATCTTCCTCTAATTATTAAATAATACTATTTTGTTTTCTAATGCAATCATATACATTTAGTGTCCAAAATACTTCTTTGGGCTAATGTACAAAAGTTAAGATCCAGTAAGATTTTTTAAAAAGATATTAATAAAATCTTTATTTTTTTCTATATTTTCCAACAAATAAATGCAGCATTGGTGAGCATACGAGACTTCAAAAACGTCTTTTTAGACATCAGTGTACATATGCATCACTAAATGTGAAGTGAAATGCAAAACTGTAAAATAAAAGCCAACAAATTAGCATTTTCTGTGAAATCACACAGCACATCAGCTTTAGACTGTTTATTAACAGTGCTGATTTACAGTCTCAAATACGGAAACATTCCAAAACCTCTCTCTCTCTCTCTCTCCTCTCTCTCTCTCTCTCCTCTCTCTCTCTCTCCTCTCTCACCACACACACACACACACACACACGCGCGCGCGCGCGCTTTAAGCAATAAAGTTGTAAATGCAGACATTCACACGTTAGAATCGTTCTGCTGTGGACAGTTAAGCAGAATATTTCGAGAAGTACTTTAATTCTAGTGGATCAGTCAAGGGTTCAGAGGTCAAAATATAGTAACGTAAAGATAATAAGAAAACTACTTGGAGACCAAGATACAATTTAAATATACATCCTAAAACCCACTGTAACATAAAAACACCTGAAAGAGAACATGATACACCAGTTCAAATGAATCGGATACTGAATGCCAACTCAACAAAAAATATTGAAGGAAACAGGGTGTGGAAGGTAAAAGGAATGAAACTCATATAAAGTCAAATATAAGAACGCAAATGTCTATGGGACAACTAAATAAAAGTGTCTTTTGGTGTCAAATAATACACACACACACACACACACACACACACACACACACACACACACACACACACACACACACACACACACACACACACACACACACACACACACACACACACGTTAATTCAGGCATGTCCCAAAACTTCAATAACACAAAAACCAAACACAAAAAGTATGAATCTGATCTCTATTTGGAAGAAAAAACATTTAAAACAGCAAACTGAACATTCCAACTTTATATAACAGGCATCCAAAAAGCTCAAATAATAAAATATTTACAAAGTAAAGCACGAACCCTTTCATATTCCCAAAAACCTAATTTCACAGTGAGGTCGTTGTTTGATCTTGGTTATTTGCTCAGTATTTGTAAGGGGAATAGTGCAGCTGTGTGTTGTGAAATTCCTTAAAGTAGGTGCGTATATTCCTCAGTGCTTCTCAAAGCTGTCCTGGGAATCATCCTCATCTGACACACCTGATTCAACTCATTTCATTAGTAGAGACTGCAAGACTTAAATGGGGTGTTACTGATAAAAATGTGCAGTGGTGGGTGACCAGGACAGCTTTGAGAAGCACTGCACTAACACACACACACACTGCGTGCACATAATGCATAGCAAGGGATTTAATAATTAAAACTGGACAGGTGGAAAAGAGAAAACGCAAACCTGCGGCAAGATAAAGAGAAAAGCACAACCACATCAATCTTTCAGAAGGGAGCTATGACATCATATGTGATATCATCAAGCTCAATGAGCGCTGCTATGGCAGCACGTGAGGGCGTTGCCGTTGCGATGTGGTATGTGTAGCGATTTTGTGCACAGGGAGGCAGTTCCTCTCCAGTCCTCTAGGTGTCCTCCTCCGGCACACCCAAACCTCTTCTTCTGACAGCCTCGGTTCCGCCCACCGGCTGCCACTCTTCAGTCTTTCCTCCGTACTCATCTTCATCATCCTCTTCCTCTCCATCTGCTTCCTGCTCATCTTCAGATTGCTGCAGGAGACGCACCTGCCCCGCAAGCAGTTTCCCTACAGAAACATTCACGCGTCCACAATTACACAATATCGTCTTTGACTTTTATACTAGGTTAAGTTTTAATGGATCTGTTACGTTAGAAGTTCCCGTAGTCAAGCATAGGTTCATTTAAAACATTCACACTTACTGTGGTGATAATCTGGTGAAAGTCGTCGTGATGGGAACACAAAATCTGCGACGAAAACCAGCACCTGAGAGAGGAAATAACATGAAATCATGGAGACGTGACTGACAATTGATTCCAATGGAGTTTGACGTTAACATGTTCTAAGCTAACGATTCAAAATTAAAATAAGCTTCAAAACAAGGGGGTAATCCATCGACCGGAAGTTGAAGTCGGCCGGGTGCCGCCATCTTGTAGCAGAACTTCACTTGCGTTAGCATTTCCATTGACTCCCATTCATTTTGGCGTCACTTTGACAGCGAATAACTTTACATCTGAGGCGTTTAAAGACTCCATTTGTCCATTATTTATTTCTAAAGAAACACGACAATGTATAAAGGGCTCCATTACCTTCTATGTTACATTATGGCCTCGTAGAAACAGTTTTTGTAAAAACAGGCTAACGACTGCGTCATAACCACTCGACTCTCTGTCGCGTGACTGTACAGACAGGAGGAGAAGCTCGCAGGCAATCGGGGGGACGTCCCGTCAAGGGAGAAGCCCATAGATAATGAGTCCATAAAAGCAACGGGACAAAATACTCCTGCTCACTCACGCCAAAGAACTCTTTGCTCAAGTTCCCCGTCTCTGCAAGATTAACGTTGGCAATTTTCACGCACAGCTACTAGAAGATTTACGTCTGTCAGACGGGTTGCTCACGTCATCAAGCTTAGTTTGAGTCGGTTTGAGTCTGTGCGTCAGGAACGGAAGTGCTCAAAAATCGCTAAAAATGGGCTTCAACTGTCTCAACGGAGTTCCAATGAGATGGTTCTGTCCACTTCTTATACTGTCTATGCTTCAAAAGCACACAGTATGAAATCAAACTTTTTTTTGGATGATTTTCACAACTACATAGGGTACGTTACGTTTACACGACAACGATATACTAAAAATGTAAAAGTTGTTCCTTTGCGCTTTTTTGCAATGTTGTCAAAATGATCCCCGTTCACACGAATCCGCGAAATCAACTAAAAAGGCTGTATTATTATGTCACACCAGTAGCTGGCGATTATATCACTTTGTAGAGAAACCCTGCATGCCAATACTGAACACATAATACGCATGCCCATGACATCGGCGTTTTCACAAATTCGTGTTTTTATAGTTTACAGTAGTTTTCAAAAACTTTAAATTTGAAACCCATTTTCAAGTTTGCGTTTTCAGACCACCACTCTTGAAACAGATCTGGTGTCAATACGATTTTTTTTAAAGATATTCAGCAAGGATCCATTAAATTCATCAAAGGTGACAGTAAAGACATTTATAATGTTAAAAAAAAATCCATTTCGAAATCTGTTTTTTTGAAGCTTTCTATTCATCAAAGAATCCTGAAAGGATGTATCAAGGTTTCCACAAAAATATTAATCAGCCTAACTGTTTTCAACATTGATGATAATAAGAAATGTTTCTTGAGCCCCAAAATCAGCATATTAGAATGATTTTTGAAGGATCATGTGACACTGAAGACTGGAGTAATGATGCTAAAAATTCAGCTTTGCCATCAAAGAAATAAATTAGATTTTAAAATAGACTAAAGAAGAACATTTTAAATTGTTATAATATTTACAATATCACTTTTTACTGTATTTAAAATCAAATAAATGCAGCCTTGTTGAGAATATAAGACTGAGCAGTGAGCATAAGAAAATACATGCTAGTTTAGTGTATTTGTATACCCTCACCAATCCAAGAGTCAATCCTGAGATGAGTGTCGCCAGAGCAAATATCCCATACGATCCCCAAACCGGGACGCCCAGCTGCTCCGTTAAGTAATTATGGCAATGCTGAAACACAATGTTAAAAGATCATTTAAATTACTGCATGAAACAATACAAAAGCACCATCTCTGTTCGAAATTTGCAATTGCAGTTATTCGCGGAATTATCAACTTTAACGTGGGTTGTGCCCATAGATAGACTGTAAAAAATCGGCACGCACAGCGCTGATGAATCCAATGTTTTGAGGAGAATGTGTGGCTGTCAGTCACCGCGCCGCTGTGGATACTGTCATTCAGAATTACACATTCTACTTTTTGGAAGACTTCAAGTTTATTATAAGTAACGTATTTTCTTCGGAAAATGTCATCTGAACAAGTGAGTAACATCCACTTTTGTTCTGACCAACTAAGGGGAAAAAGCATAAATCACGCTAATTGAATCTAACGATCGCTTATATCACATAATGCAAAAAACATGCAAATTATACTTTGTTCTCAAATTGTTAATGTTAACAACATCAGCATTGCATGACTACATTTAATGCCCTTCAGATATTTATCCTTGTATTCGCATGGGTCCAGTTGCAGTCTCTTTTTTTCCTGTAGCCACTCCGAAGTCCAAAGTCTTTTGCATTTTACAACTCGTTTGAACCTTTCTTGATCCGCCATCAAATTATTAAGTTTAATTATATCAAATGCTGTAAGAAAAGGCTATAAATCTCCACCTCCAACATCCTCACACGCAATATAGCCTACTACCAGAGACGACACCTTTTTTTTTTTAGACTCCTCCTTTATGTGTACAGATGTGACGTGATGACGTAATGACATGTTCAGATTTCATTGCAGAAATCCACCAGTACCACTGGAATTAAAAACATTATTACAAGCTTAACGCTTTGAATCGAGCTAAGGCAAGCAGATGGTTTTTAACACTGGCTGGTTATGTACTTGCTCAATTTATTTGGGATAATTTTTAACCCAAAAAAGTTACAGACTGGAGCTTTAAATAAGTGTATTTTCCACTGGATTCAAATTATGCTTACAAAAAGCTCATGCAATAAAATAATTTAAACCAAAATTCCATTTATTGTTTATTTTTTAAGTAGCTGTGTCATATGCAGGATAATGTAGTCAGGCAATCGTTATTGTAAAAAAAACCTTCAGGACGATATAAGTCCCCTCTTCTGTAAATCAGGCAGTTTATTTTACATTTACATTGACTATTTTAGTGTATATTTCCCTCACTGTCTGTTGCTGGTTCCTTCACCATTAGCTTGACCTATATATTATTTGTGCATGCAAGTTGTAACTTTTAAATTATTTACAAAATTGTTAAGAAAATAATACCATTAAATACACAGGTCTGAGAGGAATGCAGTTTAATATTAAAAAATATACACACTCACCCTGATGAACATGGATAACTTAAAGAGGGCTGACATTGCGTTCATCCTACAAAAAAAAAAATATATCAGTCAAAGACATTTTATCAAATCAACTGCAAAAAAACTCCAACAGCTGTACATTTATAGTATGCTGCCTTATGAATCAAGTTTTACATTGACCACAGGCGGTGGGTTCTCTGAATTGCATTATTACATAATTTGAAACCACCCACACGCACTAAAAATACTTACAGGAAGGAAGAGGGGCCGAACCAGGAAGAGACCGGCTCTATGCTCTGCCATTTCTTATCATCAATGAAGCTCAGGAAGTCTTCTTTAGATCGGGCTCCTTGATATCTCCGAAACACACCATCTTTACAGCTGCAACACACACACACAAAACACACACACACACACACACACACCCGACTTTAAACTGAGTTTACACCCAACACACAGGGACGGTGCAGATGACTGAAAACAAAACAGTTTCTGGTGTCTATCTACCTCTATACAACTGTTCAAAATAGGTGTCAGAAAGACTTACAGGAATAAATAAAACTCATTTTAAATTGTAATCATTTTTCACAATTTAACTATTTTTGATTAAATAAATGCAACTAAGGTGAATCTAACTATCACCCACCAATTACCAACTGATTAACTTCTAAAGACAGGGTTAAATGGAGGGGTTAAATGGAATGAAACTCACTGGTAGATAGTTGGGAGAGCTGTGATGATAAACCTCCCACTCAAACCTGTAGGAGAGAGAGAGAGAGAGAGAGAGAGAGAAGAGAGAGAGAGAGAGAGAGAGAGAGAGAGAGAGGAGAGAGAGAGAGAGAGAGAGAGAGAGAGAGAGAGAGAGGGGAGGGGGGGAGAGAGAGAGAGGAGAGAGAGAGAGAGAGAGGGAGAGGGAGAGGGGGGAGGGGAGAGGGGAGAGGGGGGGGGGGGGGGGGGGGGGGGGGGGGGGAGGGGGGGGGGGAGGGGAGAGGGGAGAGAGAGAGGGGTAAGGACAGGAGATCAGGTGACCAGTGAAGCCAGATGTGAGAACAGCATACCCGGCTGCTCGGTGACGTCCACTTTGGCAATGCTCACTCCCATATCTTCTCCCCATTCTGCAAACTCATTCCACACGGGCTGGAGCTGCTGGCAGGCCGGACACCACGGAGCAAAGCTGCAGGAGACAGACAAACCTTTAATCCAATAACACAGTCCCAGCCAGAGGAGACACAAAGACACTGAGGCTCATTTGTTTTCCATGGGATCTATTTAACTACAATCCTCTTGTTCGATGGCTCTAGCAGGAGGAAGCTGTGTGCTGTGCAGGGAAAAAACACTGTTTCTCAACTTGAGTATTTTTCGGAAGGCATAGTGAAATTTCTGACATCATTTGCTCACTATCATGTTTTTCCAAATCTGTATGACTTTCTTCAGTGGGAATACAAAAGGAGATGTTATGCAGAATGACAGCCTCAGTCACCATTCAGTTTCTTTGCATCCGTTTTACATACAATTAAAGTGAAGGGTGACGGAGGTTATCATTCTGTCTAATATGTCCTTTTTCTTCTTCTTAGAATGAATCATATGAGGTTGCATCAACATAAGGCTGATTAAATGATTACATCCCTTTGATTTTGGCAAACTCTTTAACTTCAAAACCACAGAACTTCCTCTAACCTGGGTCTAGTACAAGAACACGGCAGTAAAAAAATGATGAAATAATCTGAAGTTATTGTTGTGTAATTATTATCATGTGTAACACTGATAATGCAAAAATAAACACACACTTTTTATGCCCAACTCAATCTAATAACTCACAACTCGATCATCCATTCTCCAGTCAGGATTTCCTCCCAGTTTCCATCTGTGATTTCTCTTAATTTACCCGGCTTGGCCGATGCGGGCTGCAGCATCACACATGTTGCGATAAGCGCAGAAAATACACAAGCGCCGGCTGTCATCTCCCTGACTCTGCTTGTGTATGTGCACGCCATGTTTCAGCGCCCACTGCTTCCCTTCCGCTTCCGCATCCCCTCCCACGCGCTGCTGATGGGCGGGGTCAAGCCATTGACGTCATGACGCACAGCGTTCGAAAAGGTTTACAACTATTTTTAAAAAATTTTTTACAGTCTATGGTTTACAACATAATTTAACCCACTTCCAGACAATTTAGTAATTCATTTTAAATAGTATGGCCCTTTGTATTTATATTAAAGTTATTCCATGAGAATACTGTAGGCTACTGTTTGATAATTCCATAAAAAATATTGTTCTGTTTTTCTTGTTTCATCTGCTAATATTAGGTATTTTTCTACCTTAAAAAATAAAATACAATTTATTATTTAAATATTCTGTTAACAAAAAATATATATAGAGAGAGAGAGGCAGAGAGAGGAGAGAGAAAGAGAGATAGAGAGATATGATATTTAATTTATTATTAACACTATTATTATTTAATGTATTTAATACAAAATACACTTAAAAATAAAATGAATTCTAAACTTTTTCCACTAATATATATATATATATATATATATATATATAATATATATATATATATATATATATATATATACTATATATATATATATATATATATATATATATATTATATTTTTTTATATATTTATTATGTATATTAGTGGAAAATGTTTACAATGTTTATATATATATATATATATTATATTAAATTATATATTATATATAATATATTTATTATTAACACTATTATTATTTAATGTATTTAATACAAAATACACTTAAAAATAAAATGAATTCTAAACTTTTTCCACTAATATATATATATAATATATATATATATATATATATATATATATATATATATATATATATATATATATATATATATATATATATATATATATATATATATATTAGTAAAAAAAAATATAATTCATTTTATTTTTAAGTATTTATTTCTATTTTATTTTTAAGTTATTTATTTTGTCATCATTTAGGTCATGTATTTTCTATTCTATTTGCCTGATATTAAATAATTAATTTAATTTACATATAATTTATATGTAATTTGAAGTTTAAGATCAAAGTTGTCAACTTTTACTGTTATGTGACATTTATAATTTGCAACAAATAACATTATCCGATTGTTAAATAAAATAGACGAAAGAACGGTTTTCTTTTTCTTGGGACAAAAAATGTCAAAACACTAGGTGGCGCTATGTGCTCTGTCTTATTTGTAAAAGCCCATGTACTGATTTTACTGCACTGTTTTTTTGTGAATCCTTGAAGAATATAAAATCTCGACGATTGTAGATTTACACTGTGTGTGCGCGTGTGTGTAGAGTGTGTGTGCGCGTGTGTGTAGAGTCGCAGATCATTCGAGAAAAGAGAGTTTTTTGTTAAAGTGAAAAGAAATCACACACACACACACACACAACACACACACACACACACACACACACACACACACACACACACACACACACACACACAGCACACAGCACACACACCTCTCTCTCTCTCTCTCTCTCTCTCTCTCTCTCTCTCTCTCTCTCTCTCTCTCTCTCTCTCTCTCTCTCTCTCCTCTCTCTCTCTCAATTGAGTGCTAATGACAGCAGTGATAATTTCTTTTCCACAGTGAATATGTTAAAAATGTAGCTACATAGTACAATGAGATTCATGAGATTAATGTAAATGTTTTATCAAGAAAGGGGTATATGGCTATATACTGTCTGTTGTGTGAGTAAAGTCAAATATAAAACGCTTTCAAATAGCCTGGGTGTTTTTTTTTTCCTAAAGCTGCTTATTTTTTTGTGTATTTCTTCATCATATTCTGTTAACAAAAAATATATATATAGAGAGAGAGAGACAGAGAGAGAGAAAGAGAGATAGAGAGATATGATATTTAATTTATTATTAACACTATTATTATTTAATGTATTTAATACAAAATACACTTAAAAATAAAATGAATTCTAAACTTTTTCCACTAATATATATATATATATATATATATATATCCGTCCTTCGGATGAGACGTTAAACCGAGGCCCTGACTCTCTGTGGTCATTAAAAATCCCATGGCACTTCTCGTAAAGAGTAGGGGTGTAACCCCGGTGTCCTGGCCACATTCCACCCATTGGCCCCTGCCAATCATGGCCTCCTAATAATCCCCATCCACTGAATTGGCTCTATCACTCTCTCTCTCTCCAAATAGCTGGTGACGTGTGGTGAGCGCACTGGCGCCGTTGTACTGTGGCTGCCGTCGCATCATCCAAGTGGATGCTGCACACTGGTGCTGGCTGAGGAGAGAACCCCTGATATGATTGTAAAGCGCTTTGGGTGTACAGTAGTACATATGAAAGCGCTATATAAATGCCTCATTCATTCATTCATTCATCAATGTCTGCTTTGTGAATGTTGATCTGTCATTGATCTGATTCTGAAACGTCATTTACACCCCATCTCAAATTATATATTTGATAATATTCTGTCATGAACATGACAAAGGTGAAAATTATGTGAAACATTGTTGCATGTATTAATGCATACTAATACACACATTAACTTTCACACGTGCATAATTTGAATCTAATTGAAAATGACGTGCAATAAAAATATTCCGTTCACACATCATGTCAAGTGTCCTAACACATCATGTCTCACATTTTATCTCAAGCTTGCCTTTCACTCATCATTTTGTTTCCTTGGTAACCAAGGACACTAACTTACAGATAAAACTTTATTAGATAGAAACATTGTTCATTGCAGTGGAAATAAACTGATATAAAAACTGATATCAATCATTTCCACGCCATATATTGAAATGGTTTATGATTATTTCACTCCATGTTTAAAATTACTATATTATTTTAATTAATATAATAATATTTTTACGATGGGTCAGGGTCTGGGACAAAAAACAATACAGTTTAAAAAGCAGTTTAAAAAGTAACAAGCAAACAAATTAATTGATTAAAAAAAATAGAATGAGAAATCAGGAGGCTTAAATCTGCAGAGTACATTATTGTGTGATTAAAAGATTCATCACAGTCCATTTCTCAATCATTTCATCCGGTTAACACCATCTACGGAGTGTTACGCAGTGACCGTTCTCACTGACGTCTGCACACACACACACACACGACAGGATGCACGTGGGAGGAGAGAAAACGCCGGAGACAACATGAATAGGAGTAGGTGGATAGAGAAATCTACTTTCCCCCTCTATTTCTCATCCTCAATCTCAAACAGGCTTTTACCTGTTATGCAAGGCGCTGCCTACTCTCAGCATCATAGAAAGAGCCTGCTCATTTTCAGATGTACCAAAAATAAATTGTATTCTGTGAACTACTGCCACACATATATGCTAATGGACAGGCATACTCATAAAAACCCTATTATAGATGTGGGTTGTCTTCATTAGATTGCATTACAGCTTTTATGTAACTGTGGATGATGAACAGCTTGTGTACTCAAAGAGAAGAAAAAAACAAACTTAACACTAAATCCACACACAGCACGGTCTGATTGATTCCTATTTGGCGCAGAACTCTAAATCTCTACAGCTGGGATGTAGATCTTCTATGTTGAGTGATAGGGACACAGTCCAAGCCAATTTCTGGAGCTGCAACTCCTTCTGCCTGGAGATTTTATGTCTCCAAAATCTTTGAGAAGATTGAGCATCACCTCCTTCACCAAGAGCAGCTCCAGATGGACAGACTGAAGCCGAGAGCCAGAGAGAGTTGCAGAGCTGTTCTAGGTTTACTGTGCAGCTGCGAGTACAATCGCTGTCCTTGCTGGTCTTTAGAGATCAGTAGCTTGAGCAAGACGAGCTTTGAGAATGGACTCTTTTCACATTTCTGTGGTTCTCGGAAGCAGAAGTCGTCGTTGGGTAAACTTCTATAGTGGTGAATGGGAGGCGGCAGCAAATGTAATTTTTGTATTCCCATTTGCTCCAATAGCAAAAAAAATCCATGATATAATTTCCAAGACTTTCCAAAAAAGATCCAGATAAGAGAATGACGTGAAATTTGCCATCACTCCTTCTCTCCGTGTTACATTTTTTCTGTAATTTAATTCCAAGGTAATATAACAGTATGATTAGAAACATATAGTATGTGAATATTGAAACACAAAGAACAGAGTTATAAATGTGTATTAAAAGAATGAAATTGTGAAAAATCTTAAAAATGTGCAATGTTGTTGATAACTGTGGAAACGCGTAATCACAGTCGGTTAAATGCCTTTTATCAACAATTGATGTAAGTGAAGAAAAATCTGAAATAAAAGTTCTATTAAATAGATTAGATAAATAATTGAATATATAAAGTTGATTTGATTAAGAGTTTTGTAACACAGAAATCACTCTCATCAGCATCTTGAGGTTGTTAGGTTTCTTCTGAATCTTGGCAGAAAAAAACAGGGAAATGTCTAAATGATATTTTTGCTCAAAAATGTTACCTCTCAGGTCTTTATCTGGCAACATAGAGTCTGGAAAAAATGGTTTAACAAAGTTTTGTGGCTTTTAGTCCATGTGATTGGGTTTTGAGGTCATCTACAGTATGTATGTACTGCTAAACTCAGAATTTAAGATGGCAATATTATTCAGTTACTTTTTTCTCTTCCCGGAAACTGGGGCAAAAATATTGATGATGCATTCTGTAATACAAAGATTTTTGTCCAATCAAATGATCTCTAGCATGAGAATGTCCCTCCCCAAATTATCTTCAAGTCAACTATAGCAGCAAATAGTGCAAGGAAAATCAACAGTTAGTTGACCAATGTGCATATGCAAAAAATGCAAAAAGCAAACATACCATTATTAATACGTCGATCAATATCAATATAGGGTTCGACAAAAAAGGAAAAAATAAATGACAACAGTGTGGAGGCAGTTCCCTTTCAGTCACTCACGTTCGACATAGTCGACGTGTCGACTGATTGGGATCAAACTTAGGGAGCCTGTCATCTTCGAGTACTGTTAAAATTTTAAACATATTTTACTGTTAAAAATCCCCCCGGGTGCCGTGTGGGATGGGTGATTGGAGGATAGTGATGGATGCTTGCCCGGTAACCATTCCCTGTGGGCTTCTCACTCCTCCATCACACCGCAGCCGGTGGAGTTTCCTGTTGAATGTGCTGGTCCCTCTGTAATGGATCAGCCATTTCAATTGGGGTTCTCCCAGAGAATAGGATGTCGATAGTAGCATCAGAGGGTGAGCTAGCCTCTGGAGATGATGACTCGGCTGCGTTATCTCCTTCAGGGAGTGTAACGTTACCCGAGCCAGATCCAGAATTGTCAGCTATGCTGAAATGGGCCGCCGAGGCTGCCAGGCTTGAGTGGAGTCCTCCACCGTGTCCCGTTCAATCTCGGTTGGAGAATTGGTATCTCGGGGCGGGCTGCACTGGTTCTCAGCTCGTCACCCCAGTGCCTTTCTTTCCCGAAGTGCATGGAGAGCTTACCAGGTTGTGGACGGCAACTTTCTCTGCCAGAAACTGCCTGAATAGCTTTCCCCCTCAATACCTTTGACAGAGGAGCGGTGAAGGATTGCAAGGCTATCCCTCCAGTGGAGCGGGCTGTCGCAACACAGGTGCATCTGTGTCCGGCAGCCGCTGCCTTTTGAATGGGGGATCCTTGTCTCTCCCCTGAGGCCTGTGAGTTCTCGCCCGTTCCGACGGGCAGAGCTTACAAAGCCTGTGGGCAAGCCGCCTCCTATTTGCGTGCTATGGCACTGCTACAGGTCTATCAGGCCAGGGCACTCATGGACATGCACGAGGGTAGCCCAGACCGTGCGCTCATGTGTGCATAGCACTGCATCCGACCTCGCCCTCCGGAGCACGATTGTCTGGTGATGTCCACCTTGGTGGTTCAGGAGCGCTAACGTTGGCGCTCAGCCTGGTTGATATGGCGGATGCGGACAAGGTTCGGATCCTGGTCTCCCCAATTTCTCAGGTTGGGCTTGTCGGCGACGCAGCGGAGAACTGCGCCTAACAATTCTCTACCTCCCAAGCGCAGACGGAGGCCATCCAGCACATCCTGCCCCGGCGGCTCGCTGCTGCCTCCACCCCGCCACCGGTGGCAGTTCCTCCACCTGCTCGTCGCCGAAGGCGTTCCCCTGCCGCCGCTCCCACTGGGCCTCCGCAGCAGCCTGCAGCCAGGCCTCAGCATAGACCTGGCCGCAGTAGGGACACCCAGCCCACTCCAGGCACTGCCAAGACAGATGGCAAGTGACAGTGAAAGCATTCCTGAGAGGGCCACTCAGGAATGGAGGAGGATGCTCTTGGAGTTGATCACCGATCCACTCCCTCCCCCCAGGTGAGGGCTGGGTGGAGTATCGTTTGTGTCTGTTCCACTGCTGGCTCCCAAAACAGCGGAGTGAGCAGTACCCACACTTCAAAGGAAGAGCAAATTCATCTGTTCCTGGGCCCCAAGAGGGCAAGTCTGGCGGTGTGCGACCCTGTAAAGCCTTGGACCCTTCAGCCACCTCTTGTTCACCAACACGACAGCTGGGTGCGGTTAGAGGTCCTGGTCATCCGCCTTCTCGGAGACGTAGTCCCGTCGCCACTATTGCTGGACCACCGCTGACTCCGAGTAACACTCGGCTCCTCAGCGAAAAACAACTAGTGCGTGCATCCACTTCCGTATTTATAGTGTGTGTGATGCATTTCACGCTGCAATGGCGTCGTTTTAACAGTACACCAAGATGACAGGCTTTCCTAAGCAAGATCCCAATCAGTCGACACGTCATATCCGTTCCTTCCTTCAGGAACCGAGGGTTAAATACGTAACCGAGACGTTCTAATGTGCAAAGGCACAAAAAATCTAATTCAAGTATTGACAAAAAAATAATAATATATAGGCTAGATGATACTGAAATAACACTGTTTCATGCACTTAGAAGATAATATTCTGAAGCAATAATACATGTGTTGCACTGTGTCCCATACATGGATTGCTTTTGCACACATAATTTCTCCAATCGTTTTCTAATAAATGTTGATGATTTTGGATTTAAAAAAGGTCGAGATATGAGCCTCACCTTGAAGATGATTATGCAAATACAGCTGACTCTCTCTGAGAATCTCAATAACTAACTGGCCCCAGTTCTGCTCTGTGACCCAATTACTGTCATAAGAATAAAAATGATTAAGCAATTAATTTCCCCCTACAGATAGGCCTACTCACCAGAGTGGCACATGGACAAAATTCACATGGCTCTCAATCACAGGCCTTCTCTAACACACACACAGACACAACTCTACAACAACCTCAATACGCCCACACTCACACTCTTGAACTCCTCTACTAGCACTCACGTTTACAATGTCCACACGTGTCTAAAACACATGATACAAACACTACAACACAAAGGTAAAAAATGTGGTCAAATTAATAGCAGCTGCACTATAATAGTTTGCCACACACCTGACTATAGCATAATCATCCGCATTATTCTAAAACACACCATATGTCCCTGATCAAAGCAAAGTCAAAGCATAAACAAACTAAACATTATTAAAAGCAACAATTACTCGTCGTTCGTGTTCGTTCGTTCGTTCGCTGTCTGACGGTATAAAAGTGTTTGACAGATTTTCTCTGTTGTAATTTCTCAATTTGCTCTCTCTTTGGTTACCATGGAAATTTAGAAGAAGGCAATTATCATCACCCACCAGGCCAGCAATTAGGGTAGAACATTTCAGATTTAGCTCCTACATTTTAGCTGTCAAACACTACAACCGAAGACTGACTTGTGATGTAGCCTACATCTACGCGCGTGTGAGGAAAAATCAGGCGCGCTGTGAGGTGCACCACTACCACAAACATTGGCTGTGTGTGTCTCAAATTCATCAAGCACTCCTGCTTTGCATCATCAGTTTGATTGGATTCCACGAGCTCATCACATAAACTGACAGCGATTTTAAGCAGTAGCTGTTGGCGCTCGTGCACCAGTCAGCCTACGCCCACTAAATTTATACCGCCCCCTCCTCTATCCTCCGGTGCAAAGGACCGAGAGCGCGAAGGAGACGCGTCCGTGCGGAGTTACCATCAGTGGGAATATTCGTTTAGAGGAAGTCCCCGAATCCGTCTCGAACGACAAAAATGGATGAAATGGAAGAGGAGTTAAAATGCCCGGTGTGCGGCTCGTTTTTCCGCGAGCCGATCATCCTGCCCTGCTCGCATAATATCTGCCTGGCCTGCGCGAGAAACATCCTTGTGCAGACGCCCGACGCCGAATCCCCGCAGAGCAGCCGCGCGTCCGGCTCCGGCGTCTCCGATTATGATTACTTAGATCTGGATAAGATGAGCCTGTACAGCGAGGCGGACAGCGGATACGGCTCTTACGGCGGGTTCGTGAGCGCACCGACCACCCCGTGCCAGAAGTCCCCTAACGGGGTGCGAGTTTTCCCCCCTACCGTGCCTCATCCGCCCCAGGCGCAACACCACCTGCTGCCTCACACCGGCGTCCTGCCACCGGTTCCGCGGAACTCCTGCCTCACCTGCCCGCAGTGCCACCGCAGCTTGACTCTGGACGACCGGGGGCTCCGGGGCTTCCCCAAGAACCGCGTGCTTGAGGGAGTGGTGGACCGGTACCAGCAGAGCAAAGCGGCTGCGCTCAAGTGTCAGCTGTGCGAGAAGAGTCCCCGCGAGGCGACGGTCATGTGCGAGCAGTGCGACGTGTTCTACTGCGACCCGTGCCGCCTCCGGTGCCACCCGCCCCGGGGTCCGCTGGCGAAACACCGGCTCGTGCCGCCGGCGCAAGGCAGAATCAGCCGCCGCACGAGCCCCCGGAAGATCTCCACCTGCACCGAGCACGAGCTGGAGAACCTGAGTATGTACTGCGTCCAGTGTAAGACCCCCGTGTGTTACCAGTGTCTGGAGGACGGCAAACACTCCACTCATGAGGTCAAAGCGCTGGGGGCCATGTGGAAGCTCCACAAGGTGGGGAAACTGGTTGAGGTTGTTGTTGTTGTTTCTTTATTAGATGTTCCCCCTAATGACTAAAAAAGCATCTCTGACCAAATGGTTTAGGCTTGTATCACAGATAAACATCCTGGTCTAGATGTCTCATGGTCTTCAGTAGGTTTAGCTGGTGAGCCTGACCAGCTGAACATTTTTCAAAGAACCCTTTTAAAACAAGCTAAAACCAGCTTAAATGTTGTTGTTTTAAGCCTGCTGAGCGCTCTGATTTTAGTAGGACTATAAGGGTATGTGATAGTGCTGTGATGGACCGAGACACCATCGGTCTAATTAAAACACAGCGCACGACACAGCCAGCCATGATTCAGGCCAAATGAAAAACACTTGTGCTCCAGCTTTCCGGTTTAGATTTAACAGGAAAAGGTATGAAGGACAAACCTTATGGAAATATGTTTTGGATTTTGAGGCATCTATGGTCAGGGCTGTTTTATAGGGATGGAGGTTTAATTCTCCTGTGGAATTGTGATGCACGTTTTAATTAAAATGTATTTGTTGATTGAACTCAAATATACAGGTTGCTCGCCTTAACTGTGTGTGTGTCTGGATTCCTCAGGGAATGTGCAAAACCGCTGTGACACAGGCCTGTTGTTGTAGCAACATGAGGCAGAGAGCTGATTTACTGTGTCTGTCTGTCTGTGAAGGAGAAAGGAGTGTATCCAATGGAGAGCCAAAGAATGAGGGAAGAGTCCCCTCTCTTTCTTTTAGTCCTAACATTCTGCAATAAGTTTAAATAAAATTGTGAGTGACTAGACCGTTTTATTTAATCAGAAACCATAAACATGAGCATTCAACAGGTAGGGAGATGATGGATCAATAAGCACATTTAACATGGCACACAAAAGTCATTACCCTTTTAATTTAGAAATGTTTTTGTTGATGTGAGACAATATGGTGATGCATCGATATTAAGATTCTGGGTGATATGATAAGCCAATAATTATTGTCATGCTATGGCAGATAACCAATAAATGGGCGATTTGTTGAATATAGTAATTTTAAATGTTTTAAGTGAATTTAGGCACCAACATTTTAATATACAATATAAAAATTAATATCATTCTGAGATTTGCTAAAGATTACATTTAAAGAGGTCAATATGTTTATTTTAATATGTTCCTTGAGGTTCACTTAATTTTTTTTGTACAAAAAAATATATGTGGAAGAACTATTATTTTTTACCCACATTCTGACCCTCTGTCTGAAATGATCAGTTTTTAAGGGTTTTTACACAGGCTTTAAGGCTTGTCAGTAAATGGCTACTTTTATGATTGGCTAATGTCATTGCATAGTAGGGTTAAGGGTCCAAACTCTTAATTTTTCCTCGTTTACAAAGCAACCTGTGGTCAAATTCTCTGAACAAACATATAACCCTCAATGTGATACAGGACACCATTACAAATAAACAATCCAGTTGTTCCTGATCCTGGCATTCTTCTAAAGTCTCAGAAATGAGCAAATGAACTAATTACTAATTCTAATCACTCTTCCAATTGTATATTATCCAGTGTATAGAGCGTCATACATAAGTTCTATTTGCTTTTGACGCGACGCGTCCATTCAGTGCAGACAAGTGTCAGCCGTTAAGCGATGGTGCAATGATATAAAACTATTTGTTTTGATGTCTTGCTCGGGAGGCAAAGAATCATTAAATTGGTCTAAAGTGACATAATATTACAAAAGATTTCAATTTAAAAAAATGCTTTAAAAACTTTCTATTCCCCAAACAAATGCTGAAATTATCAATTTAATGCTTAATATTTTTGTTTTTTACAGTTTCCACAAAAATATTAAGTAGCACAACCTTTTTAAATATTGATAATAATAAGAAATGTTTCTTGAGCAGCTAATCAGCATATTAGAATGATTTCTAAAGGATCATGTGGACACTGACAGCTTTGTCTTCAAAGGAAAATATTACTTTTTAAAATTTTCACAACATTACTGTTTTTACTGTATTTTTGATTAAATAAATGCAGCCTTGGTGAGTATAGGAGACTTCTTTCAAAAACATTAACAAATCTTTTGAACAGTTATCTAATATTGACTGAAAAAATCACTATACATTTTTACTTTATCAATTAGAATTGAAATAAAATAATAGTTCATTTAAGGCATGTGGTTGCATTTTATTTAGCAATTTGACTGTTGCATGATACTAATATTCACCCCTCTTTAACTTGTGAAGAAGATAAGGAGACATTTTTATGAGCAGACAGATGTGAGAGCAGAAAAAGTTAGTTAATTCAAGCACTGCGTTATTCTATGTGTTAAGCTACATAATTTTAGGTGTTTAGTCACTTTACTCTCTGTTCATAGCTCCGTGTCTGATGTTGTGATTGCATAATATCAGTTTGAACTGGGACAGCAGCATTACGGCAAACCCAAATACAGCCCCCCTTTTAGCACCTGGGACACACACACACAACACACACACACACAAGAAGAGAGAGAGAAGAGAGAAGAGAGAGGAGAGAGAGAGAGAGAGGGAGAGAGAGAGAAAAAAGATATGAGAGAGAGAGAGAGAGAGAAGAGGAGAGAGAGTGATCTGGATCATTCCTACTACGGTCCCATCTGTAGCTTTTTCACTGAACACTGGTGAGCTGGCCTCATATCAGAGGAAAATGGCCTCTTTCCGCACTGCAGACACTTGCTCGTCATTCACTAAACAGATTGTAGTTTTGCTGTAGCCTCAGGGCCCCATATGCTACTTTTTCTATCCATCTATCTCGCGGTGTCACATACACAGACACTTACACAGCAAGCAGGAAATGGGGCCTGTGTGTTAATGCTATAAAATATTATACGAAATATAATATTCCTGCTTTTTGCAACAGTGCAAAATATTTCTCGTGAGCACGTGAAAGTCTATATTTTTATTTTTGCAAAGGTCCCTTAAGGGGCTCCGTATACGCACTTACTTGTGGTTTAAAAAAAAAAAAATTCCAGTGAAAAGGCTGGCGTTAGATTTTGGAATTGGTTTATCTTTAGTACAAAACATACATAAACATATTTTCAATAGAATGAGGATTTCCATCTTTTACTGTGCAAAGATGGTCGATTTCCAGAATTTTTTACTTGTAACACTTTTTAAGTCTTAGTGGAAAGTGGAAATACAGAAAAAATGATTGTTTCCAAACATGTTTCTCTTGTTGTGCCTTTCACTCTGACGCTGTCTTCCATTGCATGGACAAACTGGTACTGTCGTGTGTATTCGTGTGTAATCCAGATATGTTGGGCTTTAGTATTAGTATTCTAGTGTGTAACACTGTGATATGTGACTAACTTCAAGTTTTAAAAATCACAAAAATGTACAACCATTACTAACTTTTAGGCAAGACACCACAGGTAAATGTGATAAATAACTTGACCAAATAGATATGAGACCACATTCCCCAGTTGATTAAACGCAGATTTAAACAAATGAGGCATGATGTGATAAGTGTAAGGTGTAAGTGAAAAAACACTCATTTTGAAAAAACATCAAATAATATATTAAATTGTGGATGCTTTCTTTCCACGTGTCTAAACAAAGATGCAAAATAGCTCAAAATCTTAAAATTGACCAGTACAAGAAAAAAAAAACAATGGTTTTGCCTGTAATGTCTTGCTTATTTTACTAATAATGTCTGCAATGTCTATTTAACTAATGGGTTTGTAGCAACTGGGCTCTTATTACAGAACCATCCCAACTAGAATCTTGTCTTATTTGTTTAGTAACCATGGTGATGTCAGCTCTCATTTAGGACAAAGATTTAAGATAGGATGTTTCTGTAACATTGCCCCTGCTGGGTTCACGTTGTAGGACTTCAGTATGTAAGGTGCTAGTCTGTTAGGGGTTAATTAGTGTGTAAAGCTGTAACGTGTTTGGCTTTAGTGTGTAATGTAGTATGTAGGCCATAGAGAGAAATTTGGAGCACTGTGTTTCATTCCTTGTTCTCTCACTTTTGTTCCTCGTTTGAGAACAGACCACAAATGAAAGTGGAGGTCTCTCGGCGGATGGTTGTCATAGCAATGTGAGAACATTTATAATGGGATATTTTTCCCACTCTAAAGCAACATCCTTTGGATGTGCCTGACGCACACACACACACACACTTACGCACATGCACTCCTCTTTCTATTCTCTCACCCACTGTTTAAATGACAGAATTAATGACTAACCTCTCACAAATTATGTCACTTCCTCTCTCAAACACATTTTATGTAGATCCCTGATTCCCTGTAGCAGCAGTTTAAACTGCTCTGAAATGTGTTAAATAAAGTGTTAAGAGTACTGAAAAAATGTATTATATTAAACAGCAAAACTGGATTAAATATCATTTTAATAAATCATTGAATTTCTAGTATAAGAATCTAAATTCTAAATAAGGTAAAAAGTCCACACTGAAATAATGATATATATGTACTGTGCATAAGTTTAGGGTCAGAAATATATATTTCCCGAATGAAATTAATACTTTTATTCAATAACGATGCAATAAAGTCAGTGATCAGTGAAGTACTTACTGAAGTAACAGTAACATTTATAATGTTACAAAAGATTTCTATTTCAAATAAATGCTTTTTTATTCATGAAGAATCCTGGGAAAAAAATTATAATACTTTCTATAAAAAATATTAAGCAGCACAACTGTTTTCAACACTGATTAATGCTTAAGAAATTAATGCTTTTATTCAAAAGTGACAGAAAAACAATATTATTACAAAAGATTTCATTTAAAAAAATGCTGTTCTATTGAACTTTCTATTCATCAACAAATCCTGAAATTATCAATGAACATCGAATTATTTTTTGAGCATCAAATTAACAGAAAGATTTCTGAATCTTGTGATACTGAAGACTGGAGTAATAATGCTGAAAATTCAGCTTTGCCATCACAGGAATAAATTACATTTTAAAACAGATTCAAATAGAAATTAGTTATTTAAATTGTAATGATATTTCACAATAATCAAATAAATGTGAAATGCGGACCTTCTTTCAAAAACATTCAAATATTAATAAATGAACCCAAACTTTTGAATGGTAGTGTATTTTATAGTAAAACAAAAATAATAAAGTTCACTTGTTTTGCATGATTATTTATACTCACAATACTAAACTGAAATTATTTTCTAATAATAAGACTAGAATTTTATCCTTTGTGCAGAACAAGCTTTAGTAAAGTTAGTTAAAGCTACACTGTGTAACTTTTTTAGTTTATTCTTAGCTAAAAACACTTAGTTCTTTCAAAAATACATGTGCTCATTAATGTATATTTACTTCGTTCAAGTAATAAAGTATTCTCGTGAGTGTATAATATGAAAACACATACGGGTAAGGGGTTCTAATGTCGGTCGCCATGTTGCCCCTCCATCTTGAAAGTACATTAGCCAAAGAGGGACAGTTTTAACACTCGATGGCACCGTGTCGAGGAGGTCAAAGTGGAACTTGGACTACATTGGCCACCGTAGGAGTTAAAACGAAATCGGAATTGAGGAGAACAGAAACTAATATTCACTGGATGGTCATATACCTTTTCACTGCTAGATGGGGGTAAAAATCACACAGTGTAGCTTTAAGCAAATATCAATTGCTTAACTAACTAAAAGATAAGCAAAGATCAATTGCTTAACTAAAATTATTAGCATATTATATCATTTAATCTCTCTTACCTTCTGTCTTTATCTTTCCAGGGACAGCTCTCTCAAGCGCTGAATGTTCTGTCTGATCGGGCCACAGAGGCCAAAGAGTTCCTGGTGCAGCTCAGAAATATGGTACAACACATACAGGTACAGCAAACACACACACTCACACTTATACTCTCATACAGTGCACTTGTGATGTGATCTGATTCTGTCCTCTCCTTGTGCTCCAGGAGAATGGAGTTGAATTCGAGGCATGTTTGGTCGCCCAATGTGATGCTCTGATTGAAGCTCTCAACCGCAGGAAAGCTCAGCTTCTCAGCAGAGTAACCAAAGAACATGAACACAAACTCTCAGTAAGCACAACCACACACAAAACACTCCTTGAGTTCTTGAAGAGATTCCAAAAAAGAATCTTTAAAAACTCTATCTCAGTTATTGGGTGCCGTTCTTCATTTGAGGAGCTCATTTATGCAATGCAAATTAACCTCAAAAGCAGAACGATAGGCTACTCTCTGTTGTGTTTTTGAGGTAAAGGGAAGGTTGGGGGAAAAAAATCACACAAGTCACGAATTGATTTCTTAATTGGAGGTTTAGTGACTGCCACCTTGAGGATTTTTAGTGTGTGCTAGAACTGATGAATAAATTAGTTTAACACATTTTTTATTTCTTTTTTCAGTAGCTTTGTGAGAATAGAACTACAGAAAAACACATTGATAACTTAGTGTTTAGTTTATTTAGATGTTTATGAACTTTAAAATCAGCATTCACTGTAAAAAAAAAATTCTTGTTTCAACTTAAAGCAAGTGTTCGTGCTGCCTTAAAATTTTAAGTTTAGTCAACTTGAAATGTGAAGTTGTACTAAGTGACTAAGGCTGTGTCCGAAATCTCCCACTACTCACTACACTGTAAAAAACTTAACTCATTATTTTGAGTTATCTTTTTGCATGGTTTTTTTTTAGTTTAACTAACTTATTTCGATAAGTTGAGGACAAGAAAAACGTAAAATTTCTTATTGTCTGGACAATCTAGTTATCTCTACACAAAAAAAATAAGTTGAAATAACTAAATTGCTAAAATATTTTTTACAGTGTATATAGTGGACTATATAGTGAGCTCGCCATTTTGTAGTGCTGTCCGAATGTATAGTGATGATTATTATACCCTATATAGTCCACTCAATGTATTCCAGAATGCCTTTTGAAAAGTAGTGTACAACCGATGGTCACTAACCCAAGCCCTACATACCATCATGCATTGCGCTGATCGTAAAAATGGCGGATGGACGTCAAGGAGAGCAGCGCGACAATACGAATTTGCGACAGTAATGCCGTAATCAACGGTGCCGAGAGACGATGGAGTAGTGTCCGAAACTGGTGTTTCTATTATGCTGGTGAGCTCACTATATAGTGCTCTACTCCCTACCACATAAATAGGGGTTAGGGAGTAGTGGTTTGAGTGGAGATTTCGGACACAGCCTAAGTGATTTTTGAGTTGACTGAACTTAAAATTTTAAGGCAGCACGAACATGTCACAATGCCTGTGTGCTGTGTCTTATAAGGACTTTTAAGTTGAACTGTTCCCTTTATCGAAAAAGGGAACTTCGAGATGCGTCGAACGACACGGTGGGAACGCCTCTTGCGTGATTGCGTCTGAAGCATCTATGCCAACTAGTCCAATGGAATGAGAGAATGAGCGTCACGGGCGGGTGACGTCATGAACCAGGAAAGGACAAGAGCACTTCCGCTGCTCGCCGGCATTTAGCTTCTGTTGCCTCAGCAAGCGATCTGTGTCAAAACTGTCTCTGTCTATTTATTGTTGTCTGTTGCAATATTGTATGGAAACGTTATGGCGAAACAAATTACAAACAGTGTGTTTCTCCCTGCCCGCGTTTATTTAAACGGGTGGGGACACACACGAGTTTTGTTTAATTTGTTTGGGGTAGAGCATACTTCTCAGCCCTTGAAAGAAAAAAAGGTGGGGGCTGAGTTCCAACTCTGTGAAATAGTATGCTCTGCTCTCGCCTGTCACTCTGTATGATAGTGACAGGCTTGCGATTCCCAGGACCCGCGTTTGCCGAGGCAGCGTGGGGAATGCATTCCTGGGGATCGCAGATGGATCTTTTGGAGGGGTTTGAAACGGGTCCGTGGGCCTTTTTTCCTTCCTTACCCGGAAGATCCAGCTCTATCTCCCCGGTGTCGGAAGCACGCTCTGCGGTTTCTCCGCTCGGTGAGAGAGAGCCCTTTTTCCTTCATATTCTCCTCCGAGGAGGTTAAATGTTTTAGAATATTGAAAGTGAAAGCAAGCACACACACTGTTGAATTAGATTCGCCATCTATTTCCCCAGTATATGATGAACTGGTGGAGGTTTTGTCCCGTGCTGTTAATAAATTAAATATTTAATGGCCAGCTGAGATTAGGGACGCTCCTAAAAACTTATCGAGCGTTTCCTACATCTATCACATTATCTCCACCACGAGGCTTCCCTTTTCCCTGATTTACACACTAAAAGAATATTTAAATTGTGGGATAAACCGTATTTTATTACTACTTTCAGCCCTCGTGTTAAAGATTTATTCAAGGGTTGAAAGATTACGGTTATGATATAATGCCCAGGCTGAAAAAAAAAAAAATATATATATAGAAAAATGCTGTTTTCACCTGGTCCAGCATCGTCATTTAAAGCCTCTGCTTTGCTCAATAAACCTATCACTAAAGAATCTCGCGTTTGCCGAGGCAGCGCGTAGGTTCAATGTTGTAATCAGAATCTAGCTCGGATCTCGCGTTTGCCGAGGCACCGCTTAGATTTCGAGTGTACTTTGCAAAATAAGATTCTGTGGCTGGGATCTCGCGTTTGCCGAGGCAGCGCGTAGGTTTAATTATAGCTACTTTGGTTTTATGGGTAAAGCTTATACGGCAGCAGGTCAGCTGGAGAATGTTTATAGAAAACTATAGTATAATGCTCCAGGCTTATCAGGCCGATCTGCTGGGGTTCTGGATATAGTGAAATTTGAGCCTTCGCGTCTCTTCGGCGACGCATTCCATGCGTTCGTTGTTAGGTGATGCATTATATATATATATATATATATATAAAAAATATATATAATAAGGTTTCTCCCTCGCTGTGTCCATCCCCCTGGGGCTGCTGGGCGTGAGCAGCTCCAGCCGTCTAGTTCATCATATTATGTGCACAGAAAGTGAGGACAGCCCCGACCGAAGTGGAGTGGTGTACACCTCATTACACGGTGCCCGTTCCATTTCGGGGTCCTCACGAGACCCTCCTGCCAACCCTGCCACCTCCGGTGCTTCAGGGCGCAGCGGTCTCCAGCGAGTCGCTGATGCTATGCTGCGGCACAGCATTGGTTTCGCGCCCTCTGAGGGGGCTTTTGAGTAGTCAGGTCAGGTAGTTCCTGCCATTATGTTTCAGGCTCCAGATTTGGCTCTCTCAGTAACACCAGAGGCCAGCCTCGAGAGGCTGGTTCCCTTAGTAAATTTTTTGGCAGCGTGGAAGCTTCTGCCGAATATTTCTCATTGGGTCCTGCAGATTGTAGAGAGAGGATACAGAATCCAGTTTGGCTCTCGTCCTCCTCATTACAGCGGGGTGCTGCCCACAGTGGTGCATCCCGAGCAGGCTCTGGTAATGGAACAAGAAGTAAAGGCCCTGTTAGCAAAAGAAGCTATAGAACAGGTGTACTCACCCGTCAGAGAGTCGGGTTTTTACAGCCATTATTTTATTGTTCCAAAAAAGGATGGAGGGTTGCGTTCCTTTTTTAGATCTTCGCCTGTTAATTCGGTCAGTTCGGAAACTAAAGTTCAAGATAGCTGACCCTCAAACAGATCGTGACCCAAATCAGATCCGAGGACTGGTTTGTCACGATAGATCTAAAGGATGCATACTTCCATATCTCCATCCTCCCTCAGCACAGGAAGTTCCTATGGTTTTCTTTCAGGGCAAAGAATACCAATATCGGGTTCTTCCTTTCGGCCTAGCTTTGTCACCCGTTCGCATTCTGAATTATATCGACGACTGGCTGATTCTAGCGGAATCAGAGCAGTTGGCGGTTCGGCACCGAGGTGTCGTTCTCGCTCATATGCAGATGTTGGGGTTGAGGCTCAATACCAAGAAGAGTGTGTTTTCTCCAGTATTGAGAACCACTTTCCTTGGTGTGGTACGGGATTTAGTATCCTAACAGCTACAGAAGAGCTGAGGCTAGGCCAGTCACGCACTGTAAAACAGTTCAGGAGACTGTCGGGTCTTGTTGCAGCAGCGTCCAACGGAATTCCTTTTGGCATGCTGTACATGAGACCTTTACAGCGCTGGCTCAGGACCAGAGGGTTCTCCCCGAGGGGAAACCCACTTTGCATATCAAGGTCACGCGGCGATGCTTTCGTGCCTTAGTTATATGTAGTAAACACTGGTTCTTAACCCAAAACCAGTCACGCATTGTAAACAGTTCGAGAGACTGTTGGGTCTACTGGCAGCAGTGTCCAACGGAATTCCTTTTGGCATGCTGTATATGAGACCTTTACAGTGCTGGCTCAGGACCAGAGGGTTCTCCCCGAGGGGAAACCCACTTGCATATCAAGGTCACGCGGCGATGCTTTCGTGCCTTAGTTATATGTAGTAAACACTGGTTCTTAACCCAGGGTCCGGTGTTGGGAGCTCTTTGCCATCGAGTTGTGATCTCGACAGATGCTTCCCTCACCGGCTGGGGAGCGGTAATGGAAGGCCGCTCGGTTCAGGGTCTGTGGAAAAGCCATCATCTTTCGTGGCACATAAATTGCCTGGAGATGATGGCCGTCTTCAATGCGTTGAGACATTTCCTTCCGGACCTAAGAGGCCATCATGTGCTCGTTCGAACAGACAACACATCAGTGGTCTCTTATCTGAACCGCCAGGGGGGTCTGCGCTCGCGTCCGCTTTGCAAACTGGCGCACCAGATCCTCCTGTGGTCTCTGGGGAAGGTACTCTCCCTGAGGGCAGTGTATATTCCTGGGGACCAGAATATAGGAGCAGACATCCTGTCGAGGCAGGAGCTGAGGCCAGGGGATTGGAGACTCCACCCCGAGGCGGTGGAGAAAATCTGGGAGGCATATGGTCAGGCAGAGGTGGATCTGTTCGCGTCTCAGAACACGACGCACTGTCCTCTCTGGTATTCTCTGACGCACCCAGCCCCCCTGGGGCTGGACGCCATGGTGCAGACGTGGCCGAGGCTACGTCTGTACGCCTTTCCCCTGTTGCTCTGCTCCCAGGAGTTCTGGAGCGGGTCCGTCGGTATGGAATAAGCCTACTGCTAGTAGCACCACGCTGGCCAAGTCGGATCTGGTTTGCGGACCTGATCCTTCTGCTAGACGGGCCTCCATTGGAGATCCCTTTGAGGAGGGACCTTCTGTCTCAGGCCGGGGGCACAATATTTCACCCTCGACCAGACATGTGGAATCTTTGGGTTTGGCCTCTGAGGGGGCCCAACTTATAGATAGTGGTCTTTCAGCTGAGGCTGTTGAGACCATCCTAAGCTCCAGAGCTCCAGCTACGAGGAAACTTTATGCGCTTAAATGGAGAGTTTCTCCTTATGGTGTCACCGACACCAGTGGGATCCAGTTAACTGTTCTGTCAACACAGTACTCGAGTTCCTGCAGGAGCGCTTTGTGTCAGGTCTTTGTCCTTCCACACTAAAAGTTTACGTGGCAGCCATTGCGGCTTACCATACTATGGTGGGAGGTATATCTTTGGGTCGAGACCCCCTGATTACACGTTTCCTTCGTGGCACTTTGAGGCTGAGGCCTGCAATCCGCACTAAGGTGCCAGCTTGGGATTTGACTATAGTTCTAGAAGGCCTGTCTAGGGCCCCATTCGAGCCCTTAGATTCGGTCTCAGAAAAGTTCCTGACTTTCAAGACTATCTTTCTGCTAGCTATTTCGTCCCTAAAGAGAGTTGGCGACCTTCAGGCTCTTTCGGTCTCCCCCACCTGCCTTGAATTTGCACCGGGGGTGGTCAAGGCGTTCCTATACCCAAAACAGGGATACGTCCCTAAGGTTCCAACCTTGACTCCGAGGCCTATTGTGCTGCAGGCTTTCTGTCCTCCTCCATTTGCGGACCAGGAAAGACTGCACCTGTTGTGTCCAGTGCGAGCATTGGACACATATGTACATCGGACATCCTCAATCAGAAAGTCCGACCAATTACTGATTTGCTTTGGATCACCTAAGAAAGGTCTTCCTGCTTCAAAACAGACAGTCAGTAAGTGATAGTCGAGGCTATTTCACTGGCATACGAGTACTCGGGCCAGCCTTGTCCTTTGGTGGTCCGAGCCCACTCGACCAGGAGTATGGCGGCTTCTAAGCCATATTGCAGGGGGTATCTCTTCAAGATGTTTGTGATGCGGCGGGCTGGTCCTCTCCGCTCACATTCGTGAGATTTTACAGTTTGGACCTGGATACCCCAGGTTCTCAGGTGCTGAGTGCTTAGATCAACAGACTGACACTCAGGTACTTGTAATTATGGCGGGTTGGGTATTCTCGTTCCCACCGTGTCGTTCGACGCATCTCGAAGTTCCCTTTTTCGATAAAGGGAACGTCTCAGGTTACTATTGTAACCATAGTTCCCTGAGAAACAGGGAACGAGACGATGCGTCCCCCTGCCATACTTCCTGCGTCCCTGCTATCGGCTTGCTTCGGCAACTGTCGAAGCTAAATGCCGGCGAGCAGCGGAAGTGCTCTTGTCCTTTCCTGGTTCATGACGTCACCCGCCCGTGACGCTCATTCTCTCATTCCATTGGACTAGTTGGCATAGATGCTTCAGACGCAATCACGCAAGAGGCGTTCCCACCGTGTCGTTCGACGCATCGTCTCGTTCCCTGTTTCTCAGGGAACTATGGTTACAATAGTAACCTGAGACGTTTCTATTGTTTCTGTGTTCTCTCCTGTTTCCCTTGTTTGTGTTACCATAGCAACCCTGATTAGTTCTTAACAGTCCCTCAGGTGTTTCTCGTTTCCTTGTCATCTTGTTCGTTACCTTTGTGAGTTGTTGCCTTTGGTTTTTGCATTCTTGTTCCTGGTCAGGGGTGTATTCCTGAAAGCAAGGTTATCTTACCGTCACACATATCCTGAACTCTCGGTTGATTAAACCAAACCTTGCTTACTTGAGGTATGCTAGTTCCAAAAACACGTCCGGGAGTAAGTTCATTCAACTCAAGAGTGTGTTCATGGTTAACATACCAGACGTTTTCAACAGAGCAACGATTCGACGAGTCACCATGGAAACGGACGCTAAGAAAAAGTGCGCTATACTATTTTCTTCTTATGTTAAATGCTGATTTACATACTTTTACATTTCACTACCTCTTTGGTGGTTGTGCAATCCTTTTTCAATCTTTAATCACTGTGAATAAGAACTATATTGTTTGTTGATACCAATTGTATAATATAAAGAAAGATTGATTAAACTAAATACAGTCTGTGCTTGCAAAGATAACATGGCTGTATTAGTTTTTGTTCATTTTGCTTCCACATTGCTTGAAAGGTAAGATATATCATATCATGTATGTCTTTTATTATAGAAATACATTATAGCATAGAAAACGTTGCAAAAATAAATAAAACATCTGGATCAACGATGTGTGAGATTAGAATTATATTATAATAAAATTAACATTACCTAATTATAAAAGCGCTTTATAAATCGATATAACTAATATATATATATATATATATATATATATATATATATATATATATATATATATATATATAAAATATTGTGTGCAATCTGTCACGCTCACTGGAGCCTCATCAATAGATCAGGCATGCACTGAACACCCCTGGAGCAGGTTATGTTCAGAGAGTACGCTGCTATGGCTATTTACTTACCCTGAAAGTTGCCTCCGTTTTTGGAACCGAAAGTTGAGGTTATCCGCTTACTTTACCCTTGTCACATAACCTGCTTTCTGGAATTAGCCCGAGGATTATGTTCCCACTCCTTGGTTGAATTATCTTAGTTTAGGCTTTTTTTTATATATATGTAATTGCTGAATGTAGATCCTCGCATCACCTCGTCTTTGCCACCGTTGTTGCGGAACACTTACTTTTTTAAGTTGAAACAAAAAACAAAAAAAAAATTCTTTACAGTGTGAGACAGAAGTTGCAATGTTCTTTTCCTGTTTTTAGGGTTGAACTTGATTTTGTCCATTGGGAATTGATTGAATCGTTAGATCGTTGTGGTTCGCTATTGCTGTGATATGAGAGTGAAGGGTTGTCTTGAAACACCTCATCAGAGAAGAGAGGAGATGTTGTGGAAAGAGGGAGGGGCAGTTATTTTGATTAAAGGTGCAATATGTAAGATTTTTTTATTAAAATATCCAAAAAACACTAGAACAATGTTATGTTTTATTGACTTGTGTACTTACATTATCCCAAATGTTTCCAACAATGTTTAAAGGCCCCCTGTGGTGAAAATCAAGTTTTTAATGTTGTTAATATGTCTATGTGGCGTTTTTAATGTGCTTTAAGACAAACCATGTTCAAATTGCTTCAGTGCAAGTCAACACCATTGCTAAGGATTTTCTCTTTAAAACTGCGGTGAACCAAAGACAGTCTCAAAAAAAACAGTTTGAAATTTTAATTACCGTTATGTGTCTGACGTTGTGAAGAGCGATGCCAATGTGCAAAGTTGGCAGAGTGAATCTTTGAGCTGGTGTGAGTGAAGGTGGGGCTAATTAGCATATTCATGGGTCCACATATACTAAATGAAGCAAGTGTGTAGAGTTGAATTCAAGCTATTTTTTTCACAGGAAAAACATTTAAATATGTAATTTTGGGGTACTTTCCTGTTATCCGGACCCTACGATGGCCTACCCCTAACCCGCCCCTAAACCTACCCGTCACTGGGGTTAAGACCAATCAGGGATGACTATAGTTCCGAAATCGTATATGGTGGGGTCCGGATAACAGGAAGTACCAATTTTGGCGATGAAAGATGAGTTGTTGTTTTTTTTTCAAAGATGAGTTTTAAGGGTTACAATTAAATCCAGAGAAATCAGCTATTTCAACCAGTGTAACGTCCAATGTCAAGTCACCTGTCATTGACGTCATATCGACGGTGCCCGATTTCCGTACTTTTACTTCCATAGAAACCATGGAAACACCAAAGACGCTTTAATATATTATGTTTTATTAGACAGGTGAGCAACTGTTTGGATACATTTATCAACAGAAAACGAATCATTGTTATATAGCTTAACACGGTTAGTCTTATTGTTTAAATCTCTTGTTTTCTTGATTTACAGCGAGAAACATGCATCAGAGACAATGTTTTTTTTGTCAAGTGGCTAACATGGCATAAAGAGCTTAATTTGTAGTAACAGTACTATAGCATTTTCTCCACCATACAATGTTTTAAAATAAACTGCATGCCATTTAGCAACACATGTCATCCAGCTTTTATTAAAATGATATACTAATATCGATCTAGTTTACAGCAATGAGCAAAAAGTGTCTCATACCAGCCACCGAGATAACATTACGCTGCAACACACTCAATTTATTTTTTGCATGATTGTTTTGATTAAGAACGTTGTGTTACACCACAATTTTAATTCGCCAGATAAAGTGACCTGTATGAGTAGTAATTCAGCACTGTGGCTGTTTCGTTAGAATGAAATAAAATAATGTGAATTTAAATTATCAAACGTAACTGTAACAAAGTTCAAATTCAGGGAAGAAGGAGGCGAATGTTAAACGTAACTTAAATCGTAATGTGCATAATCAACTAAATAAAAGAAGTGGCAGCAGCCGACGGCGGCATCGGAGCATAATAAAAATAGCAGCATAAAATGCCCCGGGCTCTCTGCCACGCCCTGCTTCATACCACAGTAACGTTAATAAAACTTTAATCCATTAGCTTACCCATTAACATGATTTCTGCATGAGTCCTGTCATATTGCTTTCCATCGGCTGTGGAGGTGAAGACGACCACTCCCATGATTCCACTCTTATTCAAGGCGTCATCAAGCTACGCCTTTGTTATTGTTTTGAATAAGCGACATCTTACATATTGTGCCTTTAAAGATTACGAGAGCACATGCATTTAAAAAAAAAGAATGATGTGCATGGATAAATTATTACTTTCATGGAAATCTCTACATATTTCTGTATTAGGGCAACAGATGACTGGCACTGAGGGTATTTTCTATTTTCCCATTAAAAATTCATTAAATCTCTTTTCTGCCAAAGTTGGATTCAGAATGGATTCATGCTTCAGGCAGCAGGGCTAATCAGCAGCCATTGTTGGTGAGTCAAATCAGCCTGTTTCTAGCCCAAGCTTCTATGCCATATGAAAAGGTTTGCTATCATAGGGGGAAAGCAGCTTAATGGTTAAAAATCTGGGCTATTAACGGAAAGAATTTATGTTTAAACTGGAGTCATTGTGTCCTTGACTAAGACTCTGAATCCCAGGCTGCTCCACTGAGACTGCACCTATAGTTAGTTTGCTATGATTCTCTTCGGTTGAAATGCAGCTATGAAATAACAAGTATTAAATGTCAAACCAGTGTACTTTTTTACAGTCTTAAGAGTTCGAGGAACATCATACAGCTTATAATGCACTAACATGACCCTGATTTTGTTGGCTCTGTCAGTGGGTAGATGATAAATATTACTATTTTTAAGTTTTAAGTTTTACATAATCTTTAATACATGTAAATGTTTAATACTTTTTGTATTTTGTAGTAGTCTGTGAGTTATAAGGGGGGGAAATTATATTAAAATTGTTACATATTCTTTAATGACACTTTTTGCTGTTTAATTAAATTATATATATATAATGTTAATAATCAAAATTTCTTCAAGCTGGAGTGATGACACTAACTTAATTAATATTTGATAGTCTGTGAGTTATAAGAGGAAATGTAAAAATGTCATATTAAAATTGTCCTGGTCTCCCCTATACTGTTAGTAGCCTTTCAAATAATTCCAGTAAGTTACCGTAAAATTACCAGAATGACTTTACCGTAGCAAGCTGGATTTTTTTTCAAAAAAGCAAACATCTTACGTCAGCACATTCGGACCTTGTACGTGTGGTAATCTTCATTCTTTGAGCAAATTCCAATCGGAAGTGAGCATCCTTATGCCCTACTCGCTCCGAAGGGCAGAGCATCATACCGGTAATTTACTGGTAATGTTACAACTTCTCATAGTGGTAAATTGCCAACTGATTTTCCTGAATTTTTGAAAAGCTCCTATTCACACATGATCTCTTAAAGGGATAGTTCACCCACAAATGAAAATTCTGTCATTAATCACTCACCCTCATGTCGTTCCAAACCCGTAAGACTTTCGTTCATCTTCAGAGCACAAGTGAAGATCTTTTTGATGAAATCTGAGAGCGTTCTGTTCCTCCATTGACAGCTACGCAACTATCACTTTGATGCTTCATAAAGAGATCGTAGAACTAATCCATATGAATTGAGCAGTTTAGTCCAAATTTTCATGAAGAGACACGATCGTTTTTTATGATGAACAAATAAAATTTAGTTTTATACACATTCATCATTCATCAACGTGCACATCAGTTATGGTAAACTAAAGCTCAAGCATGTTCGTTCATTTGATATGTGGGAACCAATGAGGTTAATTCTCGTGTTACGCAGCTCGTTTGAGCTTCAGCAAGAACCAATGAGGTTTGTTCTCGCACGTCAAGCAGGTTTGGTTTAGCTTCTGTTTATTCTTGCTAATATATGTTTAAATGTGAATAAAAGTTAAATCTAAATTAAATCTGTTCTTCATATAAAGCAATCGTGTCTCTTCAGATAATTTGGACTAAACCGCTCAAATCGGAGGGACAGAAAGCTCTCAGATTTAATTATAAAGATCTTCACTTGTGTTCTGAAGAAGGTTTGTAACGACATGAGGGTGAGTAATTAATGACAGTTTCCATTTTTGGGTGAATGATCCCTGTAACGGTAATTGGTAAAGACTGTATGTGTAAAGGGAAAAGAAAAAATGTAATATTAAAATTGTTAAAACTCCCCTATACTATTAGTCGTACTGTATGTGCTTTTGCTGGCATCTTATGTTGGCCTATTCTTTCCTCTTGTCTCCATGGTGCCACAGTCCTGTTCCCATGGTTACAAAGATGTTGGGGTTCTAGTTTTGTCCAGTGGCTTTCTTCAGTTCTGTCTATTTCTGTCTGGTTTGCCTTTGGATTTGAATGGCTCTTTTGCGTCAAGTGTTTAATGTTTGATTAATTTTGGTATAGTAAGATTGGCTTTGGAAGGACGTGTGTGTGCATTAGTGTGTACGTGTGCATCATGTAAAAAGAATGTAGCCAGTAGGTTTAAGTAGTAGGAGGAGGGACACACTCAGACACACATTCTTCCAGTGGAATATGCAAGCATGAAGTGCATTTTTTTGTGTGTAAAAGGTCAGTGATGTGTTGCTTGCTCAGAGAGGATGCTGACAAATGGTCCTGCTGTTGCCTAGCAACCCAGCCACAGAACAGTTATCATGGATTCATTCTCTTTCTGTTTCTTTCTGCCTCTTTATCTCAGGTGGTTCGTGATCAGATATCTCACTGCACGGTGAAGTTGAGGCAGACCACAGGACTGATGGAATACTGTCTGGAGGTTATCAAAGAGAACGACCCCAGCGGCTTCCTGCAGGTCACCGACCCTTTTAATATAGCGCTAATGAACCTCATCTGCGGACATGGGCCGCAAAATTAGGGCGCTTCCGCTTACGCACCAGAGAAAGATCTGACCAAACTTTTAATGGATGGGAGTGTCTAAGATCCATTTTGAGCCTTTTTACGCCTGGTCACTTCATGCATTTTCTCTGATTGTAGAAAGATCCAAATCAGTTTGACAAAGTAAATTGGATTTCCAAAACTGTGCCGCCTCTCTGAAATTCTCATTGGTCAATGAGATAATGAAATTTAGATTTAGAAAAATAAATTTCACATTTAATTTATTTAATTTTAACTTTAACTTACTTTTTCTTGTATGTCAAATATTATTTTATTTTATATTTTATGATTTATACAAAATTGTGTTTTTATAAATGCAGCTGTTCATCAGTTATTGACCATGAACATAATTATCTTATTAGTGTTTGCCGGAACTTTAATATCAGTGTGTCAATACTAGATATTGCTCTTTGTGAGTTTTTATGGAAAACTAGCTTGTAAGCCAGTGTAGCATCAGTCTGTTGAGGATCTTATTAAAGACTTTTGTACACTAGTATAAGTATAATATTTTAAATCTATCAAATTAAAGTAACACCAAGTAACTTTTCCTCTTCGGTCGCCCTACTGGTTTTAAACGAAATTGTCCATTACCACTGTCGTAAATAATTTAGCCTACCGTCGCACGCATGCTCGCTGTTTATCCAGCACCGGCTTCAGAATGAACGATGTCCACAGACAAGGTAGAGTATGTTACATGATTTCATGAAAGGATGATGTATTGCGACATCAGAAACGAAGAGAAACTAAATAATGACTATTGTAGTGCTTGACGTAAAGCAGTCGAATTTTGTAGTTCTTTTTGTGGTCGGGTTACTAACCCGAACCCCGAAGTTACATAGTGCCAGTAAAAGTGATACAGACCCCGTCAGGCGATGGCAGAAGTGCTTTCACCCTGTTACGACTTGATGAACCACTGATCAGATTTTGGAAACATTATTTTAAGGTAAACAATGTTACATAGTGTTGCTTTAAAAAGACTGGTACATGATATCCAAATGGAAATCTGCCCAGAAATCATTATAATCCATTATTGAAAAAAAAAAACAAATACTTCAGAACTTCAGTTTTCTCAAAAACAAGCACTCTTGCTCAATGACACTTTGCCTTCCAAAACTTTTCTGATCACAAAATGTTTCTTGCTCTGAGGACTCTTATTAAATTAACAGAAGGTCATGCATTTACATAATTGCAACACTTCATTAAATTGACTTAATGCCGTGTAATATATTCTGAATCGTGGTGTGTCTGTGTGTGTGTGTAGATATCTGATGCTCTGATAAGACGGGTCCATATGACGGAGAACCAGTGGGGGAAGGGCTCTCTGACCCCTCGCATGAGCAGTGACTTTGACCTGACGCTGGACAGCGGACCCCTGCTGCAGACCATACACCAGTTAGACTTCGTCCAGATGAAGGGTGAGTCTGTGTGTGCGTGATTGGGTGTGTTTTATTTTTGCATGGCTTTCCTTAATGACACAGTAAGGACCCAAAATAACCCTGTCTGTCTTTGTTTGTGGCTTCGTGTGTGTGTAGTTCCAGCGGCTCCTATTCTTCAGTTAGAGGAGTGCTGTACTCAAACCAACAGTGCGACTCTGTCATGGAAGCAGCCGCCTCTCTCCACCATCGCTGTGGAAGGCTACATTTTAGAACTGGATGATGGGACTGGAGGCCAGTTCAGAGTGAGTGTCACATACACGCAGTGAACCCTACTTGACTGCAAGTGATCAGCATGCATTTTCCTTAAGGGACAAATCCTTCTGGATCATGAAAAATTCATATGAGGGTGGATAGATGAAACAAGTTTTAGCTTAAAGTCACCATGAAATCAAAACTGACAATTCTTATTTTTTTATGGAATATTGCAGAATATTTATGTTTATTGAAAATGATTTATCCATGCACATCATTATTTTTTTATGTACCCTCATAATATGTAAGAAAAAAAGAATCCCCTCACACTTGCAGCGAAATCTGCTCTCTGATGATGTGTTTTGGGGCAGCCTGTCAATCACATGAGATCATAGCAATAGCAAACCACAATCATCCAATCAATTCTGGACGGACAAAATCAAGTTTTTACAATTTTTCTCGTTTAAAAAGCCGTTTCGCTTGGATATATAGGTCACAATTGGCATGAAAAGACTGCAACTCAGTTGGACTGATCAAATTTACACATGTAAATGCGTGATTTCTGCTGAATCATTTAAACAATCTCTTTTTTTTTACCATAGAACAATTATCAAAATAAATAAAAAATGGTCTCAAATCATACCTTCTGAGTTTGAATGGGCATATTGTTTCTCTACACACAACAAAAGCACTTCCGTGCAGAATGAAAAAATATGTGGGGCTAAAAATGCTTGCATTTCTTAAATTGGAGCCAAATTGAATGAGCAGCGTTTCAACTCCACAATTAGTGTTCAGTGTAGGACTGAAGCTGTGTGAAATCTTGTGTGGAAATACACAGCATTACATTTTTGATAAAAGCACCACATCATAAAACAGTACAGAGATTTCAAGTTCATAGTAGCACCGAGCAAAAATGCAATAATGATGACTATTGCAAACGAATGGAATCCTCCCACAGAGGCCGTATGTTTTTGAATTTATTTATTGGTGTAGTATTATTATTTTTTCTCGAAGAGTACACAGTGAACACTGCATAATTGTTAGATGTGATGTTTCTGCTTGGCTAGCTGAATGATCTGTCCAATAGATAGAGGTTTTACTCAGCAAGAACACGAATTATAAGAAACATTGTTCATGTGTATGCACACACAAGTACACATCCTCTGTCAGTGTGTACTGTATTAATAAAGTGATATTGTTGAACATGGTTTTGTCATTTGGCTGAGGGCAGTCAGAATCAGTGATGTTCATTTGAGTGACGAGGGACACGCATGTATTTCCAATAGATCATCAAGTGAAGTCCACAAAAATGGTGTCTCATCTCATATTTGCCACAAAATGCCTGAGTCTAAAGATGATTCATGCCTCTCACTGCAGAAGTCTATTTATATATTAGAGGACCACTTCACCCACGAACACACACTTACATGATCACAAACACACCACTGTCACTCGTTGGCTGTTTACACTTGGTATTGACATTCATTTGAGGTAATCATCACAAGTGGCCACTTTTGATTGATTTCATCTGATTTTGTGGTTTCATGCAGTACCGTTCAAATGTTTGGGGTCGGTATGATTTTTAAATGTTTTTGAAAGAAATTATGAGTTATGCTCACCAAGACTGCTAAAAATACAGTAAAACGAGTAATATTTTTTAATTCTTTTTTACAATTTGAAATAACTCTTTTCTATTTTTATGTTTTAAAAATATAATTTATTCCTGTGATGACAAAGCTGAATTTTCAGCATCATTGCTCCTGTCTTCGGTGTCACATGATCCCACATGATACTGATTTATGCTGCTTAAGAAACACGTCTTATTATTATCAAAGAAGATTATTATATTATTATTGAAAACAGTTGTGCTGCTTAATATTTTTCTGGAAACTGAAACTTCAAAAGAACAGCATTTATTTAAAATAGAAATCTTTTTTTAATGATGTAAATGTCTTTATTCTCACTTTTGATCAATTTAATGCATCCTTGCTGCTTAATGCATTTTTTTAAATGTGTACTTACCCCAAACTTTGAACGGTAGTGTACATCATCAAAATAAATCTCCTGAGATTAGCCACACACATTCACACTTACACATAAGAATTCAAATCCCCTCAGACATATATACACACACACGCACACGCACACACACGCACACGCACATGCACACACACACGTACACACACACACACTCTCTACTATCCTCTAAACAGGCCAAGCTCTTATTTTAGAAAGCCAGGTTCATGTGTTCTTATATTTGCTCCATTTTTGGGTAGATTTTTAGCAACAGTATCACATTGTGTTTTTCCCAAGATATTCATCAGCCTTAATTAGCAAATTAACTTAACGGTATATTCTACAGGAAGTGATTCCATGCATACAGAAAATGTGCATATTATGCAAAATATGTCAATTTTCTGTATGCATGGAACACCTGGGCTGAACTGAATTTGAAGTTACATACTACCCCTCTAGTTCTGAAATAGTAAGAGTAGTATGATAGTGTAGAATTCCGATTTCAGAATGCCTTTGATATAATGTAGTTTACAACAAAGCACTTTATGTTGGGTACTATATCCCACAATGCAATGCACTTAATCTGCCCTTCCATTTAAAGTGTTACCAATAAACCAAATGTAATATCAAGGGGGTTTTAACATCTTTTTTTTTTATTCAGAATTTAATTAGACTGCCCAATTTAAGCACAGAATCGTGTGAAACGTGTATACTGTTTAAAGGCTGCATGGAGTATTTAAAGGGTTAGTTCACCCAAAAATGAAAATTCTATCATCGTTTACTTACCCTCAAGTTGTTCCAAACCTCTATGTGTTTATTTGTTCTGCTGAACACAAAGGAAGATATTTGGAAGAAAACAGATCTCATTCCCCATTGACTACCATAGTAGGAAAAAATACCTACTATGGTAGTCAATGGGGAATGAGATCTGTTTTCTTCCAAATATCTTCCTTTGTGTTCAGCAGAACAAATAAACACATAGAGGTTTGGAACAACTTGAGGGTAAGTAAACGATGATAGAATTTTCATTTTTGGGTGAACTAACCCTTTAATGTTCAGTATACAGTAAGCAGTACCCTAGTTGCTATTTCAAACATAGTTAACCACATGTGTTTACTAACTGAAGTGTGTATTCTACAGGAAGTGTATGTTGGTATAGAGACGATCTGCACTGTGGACGGTCTGCACTTCAACAGCAGTTACAAATCCCGTGTTAAAGCGTTTAACTCCAGTGGAGTCGGCCAGTACAGCAAAACGCTTGTCATGCAGACATCAGAGAGTAAGTGATGTTATCTCACTGCTACACTCACACACTTTACTATTGAATTCTGTCACTCTTAATGCACAGGGAAGCTTGAGCATATCAGTGCAAAATAAAACATCAGATTTTTATTAGTAATGTCAATATAGTGGGCAGCTTCCACAAATAGGATGTATTATAATTTATATATATTACTAGTTGGTGTCTTGGGACTTTTTAAGGACTTGGAGGCCTACATTTTTGTTGTAATTTTGTATTTCATTTGATAAAATGGTTTCTAACATAAAATTAACCTAACATGCAAAGTACAGTAGCTAGTTTTAAATGCCTGTATCTAGGGTGGCCATACGTCCGGATTTTGGCCGGACAGTCCGGATTTTAAGCCCCCTGTCCGGCGTCCGGCGCAGCCTCAAGCCGGACACTCATTTGTCCTCCTTTTTGGAGTTGCGCTGAATTGTTGAAAAAAATTAACCTATAAAAAGCCCACATAATGATAGCGGCTCTCTGATGCCCGTAAATTAGTTAAAATCTCTTGGAATCTAGAGCCGCGCATGCGAGACAGAATACTGTATGTGCTCCTGTGCTCCAAACCGTGCAGCGAGCGAGAGCGGGACCTTGCGTGCCTTCAGAGCCCTCAGCGTCAACATACAACCAATGTTTCTTGCTAGAAAATAATGATACCACACAAGTCATGGTTTAAAACTGCATGCCTCAAATTTAGGTTACAGTGTTGCAAAATCTTAATTTAAAATAAATAGAAAATTAAAGCTCATATAATCATATTGTCACTATTATGTCTAGTTTCATTTTCATGGACTTTCATGGACATCTGTTGCCTGTTTCCATTGTTCAATTTCCCACCACTCATCAGTTTCCATGGACACTCATTAATATCACAGCTGTTTGTCATTGTCTCATTATCACTGTGTATTTAAGTTCTTCTGTGTGCTCACTTCAGTTGTCCGGTATTGTTGGTGTATTACATGCTATACTCTGTCTAGTTGCTGTTTCTACACCTTGGATAATCTGAGTCTACGTTGAGTTTAAATAAAAGGACGTATATCTGATCTTCTCTGCCTTTCGTCTTCATCATCGGCCTGACAACGTTACAGAATACCGGACCGCAAGAATAATTTAAATATGGATCTTGCTTCCATTAATGTCGCCCAATGGGGTGCCCCTACAAACCCAACAGGGCAACGATTTTTATGTTTCAGGGAGGTTAAGACCTAGAGGAGTATGTGGAGGATTTCGTCGATGTTAGCCACCTTGCCCGCAAGCGACTTTGCGCTCAGGGAGGGTTTTGGGATTGGAGTGGACGACAAGATCCGGCTGGTGATGCCACGAGGAAACTCCTACTGGATGCTGGCCGAGTACATCAACTTCGCCCTCTGGGTCAGTGGATCTTTTACGTTGGGCGAGATAGAAGAGGATCCTGCCACCAGCACCCAGTCTCACTCACCATCCGGTCCAGCCAGACCCAGCGACCAAGCCCACTGCGGATTCGGAGCCAGAGCCCACGCAGACCGAGAGACTCAGCCATTCCCTGCCACAGACAACATGCCTGAGCCTAAGCCCGCTACAGAGCCAGAGCCAGCAACCTCGTCTGTCCCGGAAGAGAAGCATGACTTCCCGTCTGTCCAGGTGTGTGAGCCGGCTGGTACATCCGTGTCTATGGGAATTTTAGTGGAGCTTGAAGAGGAAGAATGGCTTATAGACTGGAATACAGAGATAGTGCTTCCCACCCTGCCCACTCACAAACCTTCTGTCACTGGTCCCCTCCTGCACAAACATCTCTTTATCACCACTGGTCCCATCCAGCAAAGATTTGTCTTCGTCATCGCTGCAAGTTCAATCCAGCACAGTGTTGTCACCACCATCCCTGTCTATCACCAAGTCTGTCTCCACACCCAACCTTCCTCTCCTGTTCACTCCACCAAAGCCAGCCATTCACTCGGCCCGGCCTCCGCTGGATTCCTTCGGCTTCGCCAAGTAACCCAAATCCGCCTTGGGACTCTGTCACCAGCTTCGCCGTGGAACGGGGATATCCCTGGCTCCACCTGAGCCCTCAGCTCCACCTCGAACCGTCGATCAGTCGGCTTCGCCCTGGCTCCTCAGCTCCGCCCAGGACCTTCGTCCCTTCAGATCCACCGGGCTCCCTCATCCCACCGGCTCCACCTGGGTCAGTCGTCGCCGCACCATCGCCACGGACTTCTGGGCTGTCTTCTGTGCTCCAGCCCTCCGCCCTTACAGCTCTGTCGTGCTCCTCCATCCCTCAGTCTTCACCGGGGTACTTGCTCACACCGGCATCACCTTGGTCCACCGCCCCCCAGGCTCCACTTCGGCGCCTCTTCGCCGGGACTCCGCCTTGGTCTCCAGGTCCATCGGGCGTTGCCTGGGTCTCACCATCTCCCTGCATCATCTCTGTTGGTCGGGCTCAAATTACCATCATGGCTCCTTCCTCTATCACTGCCGCAGTGTATTGCCTCCATCGTGGCCGTTTCCTGGGTCGCTCTGAAATCTCGTCGACTACCTGTACCACCCTGGATCCTACCACCATCCACTCCTCCATGGTTCCTCCCATCATCTCCACCATTGCTGCTACCACCATCAGCTCCTCCCTGGTCTTCTTCATCCGTCTGTCTGCCTGCCCCTTTCACCAGCCCTTTGCCTTCTCTTCGCCCACCTCCTAAGCCCCCACCATCCTTCCCTCATTTCTTCTGTTACGGCGTGAGGTTGCGCTTTCCAGGAGGGGGCGTTATGTCACAATTATGTCTAGTTAGTTTCGTTTTCATGGACTTTAAGTTTGTATTCATCAGTTGCCTGTTTCCTTTGTTCAATTTCCCGCCACTCATCAGTTTCCATGGACACTCATTAATATCACAGCTGTTTGTCATTGTCTCATTATCACTGTGTATTAAGTTCCTCTGTGTGCTTCAGTTGTCCGGTATTGTTGGTGTATCGCCTGCTATACTCTGTCTAGTTGCTGTTTCTACACCTTGGATAATCTGAGTCTACTTTGAGTTCAAATAAAATTACTTATTTCTGATCTTCTCTGCCTTTCATCTTTATCATCGGACTGACAACGTTACGCATATAATGGTCATATAATATTTAGTGTGACCTTGTTAGGTTTTACCCTATTCATGGAAAGTGCCAGTGACATCAACCTGATAGTCTACTGTTATGAGGTCTTTATGAGTACCATTGTATGTCTGATACTATTATAAATTAACATCACTGTTAACATGACTCTCTATAATTGCTCTTAACATGTGAGCACTGAAAAAGTCCAGCTTCCCTGATCTGCTGCTTTCCTTCCTCTCTTTCAGTACCCAATTCTGTTACTTTCTTTTTTTTCTCTCCTTCCACCATTTTGCCTTTTCTTTCCTCTGCATTTCTCTGCTTCTTCCACTTTTCTTTTTCTCTCCAACCTTTTCTGGCTCTTTTCCCATCTCTACCTTTCTCTTGATTTCAGTGAGTCTGCCTTCATATGGTAGTAAAACTCTGGCAGCAGGTATGAATGCCTGAATATCTGAACATCATGATTGTTAACCTCATACATTTCGTGTGTGTGTGTGAATGAGAGGGTGTGTTTGCGAGATTTATTTGCAGTGTCTCTGTTAAATTCATCTGGACTTTTATTCTTAATGTAAATCGGAGCTCAACCAGCCTTCATGACTGTATGTGTGTGTGCTTTTTCTGCAGTTGCCTGGTTCACCTTTGACCCTGCATCGGCCCACCCTGACATCATATTGTCCAACGACAACCTCACGGTGACGTGTAACAGTTACGACGACCGTGTTGTCATGGGCAATACAGGGTTCTCTCGTGGTGTGCACTACTGGGAGATGACCATCGATCGATATGACAACCACCCTGACCCTGCATTTGGGATCGCCCGGGCTGATGTCATGAAGGACGTTATGCTGGGGAAGGATGATAAAGCCTGGGCCATGTATGTGGACAACAACGCTCCTGGTTCATGCATAACAACTCGCACACCAACCGGTACGAATTAATGTTTATCTATGTGTGCATGTTTGTGATTTGGAACTGTTATTTTATTTTATTTTGTAATTTCTTCATTGATATTCACTGAAAAAAGTAAAATGATAGTGTCATTTAATTAATTCATTCATTATTATTATATTTTTTTTTTGTATTTTCAAATTTTTTCATTGATATACACTGAAAAAAGTAAAACGATAGTGTCATTTATTTAAAGTGCATTTTTATATTGATCTAATTTTTAAAATCATGGTGTAAACCTGTTTCCCTTTCAAATGGGAATTCGCACTGCGTCTGAACAAGGCGCTATGGGGAATGCCTCCAGCGTGACCGGTGTCTGAAGCATGTGTTAAAACGCGACAATATGATTGGCCGAGGACAGTCCGTGACATCACTACCAGTGCGACCGTGAGTATAAAAGGGCGCCTGTAGTACACGTCATTATAATCTTTGTCTTCAGGAGCCGTTTGTTTGCAACGTGTTAAGGCGAATTTTTTCCACTGCCAAACGTTTTAGGAAGTGTGTGCCTCCTTGTCAGAGGTATCTGACATGCGAGGACACACATGACTGTGCTTGGCCGAGGAGTAAGCATGTTCAGTCCTTGATGGGGTTGAAAGGGCGCACTGTGAGGGCTTCTCAATGAAGAAGCTCAGTTCACGTGTGTCCTTTGTCTCGAAGGACAAGTGTCTGCGCCTCTGCGGCTCTGGACCCGCGAACACCGAGGCAAAGCGGAGAATGAGATGTTGGGTGTCGCAAGTCAGTCTGGCTGAAAAGTTTGAGAAAAGTATGGATCTTTCTCTCTTTTGCAGCCAACACGAGAGAATTGTTGGATCAGGACATGCTGTCATTTGCTTCATCTGATCCAGCAGATAGCGCTCTGCTGGCTGCCAGCCAGAAAGAGCATGTTGAGACTGAGGAGGGTGAAGAAGCTGGTAAGCTTCTGGAGAGCCCGTGCCACAGAGAGACTAGATCTCCCTTGGAGCCGAGAGATCGGAGATCACTTGTGGCAGGTTGGACGAGCGATTTCTGTTTGGACATAACCGTCCCGTTCCTTTGAGCCTTCAATTTCTTCTGGATCTCCATGCTGAGGTTGAGAGATCATGGAAGAAACCATATTCGGCCCACATTCATCTCTGTCATCATGCTAGTTATGTGAATGTAGGGAGAATGCGTGAGCACGAATATGTGATGATGCCTTCCGTTGAAGAGACGCTAGCCAGCTATGTCTCAGTGGGTTAGGCATCATCATTAAAGGCTCCAAACCCTGCAATCCAAGCCGCTGCATACCACATTTTATTTGAATGTGCCGCAATTATGCGGCAACGGGCCAGGTCGGGGGTGCACTGCACACAATGGCTGTGCCATAGGCGTACCAGGCTGATCTGCTGAAGGATCTGCATATGTAGGATCTGAATGTAAGCTGTGAAGCATGTCTGACTAATGCTAGTGCACAAGTTGAGGATGCTCGCCAGTTAAAATTGGTGTCCCTCCTAGTCTCTGTCAGCTACATTGCTATAGTAGTACCTGTAAACAGCAGACTTGATGATTGCTCAAGGTTGAAGCTTCGTCCCCCCAATATTGGGGTCTACTAAGTAGGAAGCTCCCTTACAGCGCAGATCTCGAGAACCCTTACAAAGAAGGGCTTTAGCGCTAGCTTTGCAAACCCACCAGAACCCTCTCCTTGTACGGGTGTTAAGAATGGGTCCTCTGTTCACCAAGAAGAGCTCTTCCGATCTCTAGAACCCGACGGGATGTGGCATTCGGCCCAGATTTTCGAACCCTTCCTGTTGTAAAGATCCTAGTGCAAATCTTAGTCTGAAGACAGCAGTTTGAGTGGTTTGTCTTGAATAGTGAAGTCTTCATGGTGAGCGTTGATTAGGACCCCCACTTGAGTGTCTTTAAGTAAAGTCCTCTGCTCCCTAAGAAGAGCTCTGGGTGATTCTCGGAAGCCTTCTTTACATCTACTTGACAAGCCTTAGACTGATCTCTTGGTAATTGACGGAAAGCGTTTTTTGCACAGACTTGCAAACCCTTTTTGTTGTAATGCGACTTTGGCAAATGTCTTGAGATCTTGGTATGAGAACAGCTGGTTGTAGTTAACACTAAAATGGCTAACTCCCTTTTTCCTGCTGGCCTTCAGGTTCTTTTGAAGAGTGCCCCTTCTCAACCGTTAAGGGTCTTCGAGTTGGGTCCTCTTCTCCCCGAGATATTCACTGTCTGATTTCTGGAATCATACCTCTATAAGACAGCAAGGTTGAGTGGTAGTAGCTAGCGCTTTTGCAAATCAAGGGATAAGTAAGTCTTTAGGGTTAACTGGGGTATCCTAGAGGTAGAGCAGGGATTCTCTTGCTCCCCCTAGAGGTAGTGACAGGCTAGGGAATTAGGTATTCCCAGGCCAGGTTCCCTTAAAATGTATGTCCAGCATTCAGAGCTGACATTCCAGACCCTTGAGTCCTGCCCTCGGACCGGGCTCTATCCCTTGGCCCTGCGAGGAAGGTAGGAAGTTAAAAAAGGCCAGGGCTTTCCTTGTATCGGGCGTGAGACTTGGGTAGTGGCCGTAGACAATTTTATTACTGACAGTTCCACCGCTGGTGCACCTGAGTGTGGGCATATAAGTCTGATATGTCTTTTTCGTGTACTTAGACATTTCCCCTTAGCATGGCGTAGTGGGTATTTGTTCCACATTGAATCTTGTTCAGACACAGTATGAGTTCCCATTCGAAACGGAACGTCTCGGTTACAAATGTAACCCTGGTTTACTGAGGATGGGAACAATAAACTGCATCTCGTTGCCATGCTTCGGGCTTGCCTGTTTAAGTCTGCTTCAGACAAAGAAGAGAATGACGTGCACTACAGACGCCCTTTTATACTCACGGTCGCACTGGTAGTGATGTCACAGACTGTCATCGGCCAATGATATTGTTGCGTTTAACCACGTGCTTCAGACAGCGGTGTCACGCTGGAGGCATTCCCCAATGTGTCTTGTTCAGACGCAGTGTCTCGTTCCCCTTCTCAGGGAACCAGGGTTACATTTGTAACCAAGACATTTGTTACATTTGTCTTTATTTATAGTAAATAAATTAAATTAAACATTGACTAACAAATTGTTTATAGTTTTATCCAAAGTTAATTCGGTTATTAGATTATTAGAATTATTTACAAGCAAAGTGGAATTAGATTATTTTATTTTTTCATTAATATATGTATTTTTTGGTATTTTTGATTATTATTAAATCTAAATGTAAGGTTTGAACCAAACCATAAATATAATTTAAGAAATTATTGGGGGGGGGGGGAAGCCTGATAAAGCATCTCAGCAAATTTTCACTGTTGCCCATGGTTACAAAGTGCATGCTTCATTTAATTAATGAATGAAGCTAATAAAAACGGCTGAAATCGCTTACAGTACATACAAGTGAAAACATGAAATGCATTACTGCCACCTGCTGTTAATTCATATTATTCACATGCAGTTGAGAGAGGTCAAGGGTAACAGCAGGCTAACAGGCTAAGATCGCTAATATATTTATGTTAAATGTTGCAAATAAAATGCACTTCTGTATTTTTAATGTGTTTATTGAATCAAACTAGAGGGTCTATAATAGGTCTTTCATACTATTTGGTCAGTGCATCATCTTTCATTTATTCTGTCTTTCTCTTCTCCCTCTCTCAGTACGGATGGAGGAATAAGTAAAGGGGCGACTGTGGGTGTGCTGCTGGATTTCTCTCGTGGGATTCTATTGTTTTTGATAAATGATGAGCAACAGGGACCCATTGCCTTCAACACACTAGAGGGCATGTACTACCCAGCTATCAGCCTCAACCGCAATGTTCAGGTAACATAACATAATTTCATTCATTCACTTTGCATACTTAAAAAAAAAACTTTATTCTTTAAAGGCTTAAGTGCAAATTGTTAAAAGTTGTAGTTTTGGATACTTAATTGCATGTTATTTGCAATTAAATGAAAATGTATTATATTGTAATTTGTATTAAATGTAATTAGCACTTAAAATGTTAGTTCACCCACAAAACAAATATTCTGTCAGTTAATTACTCACCCTCATGTCCTTCCAAACTAGTAAGACTTTTGTTGATCTTCAAGCACCTTGCCACCTAATACATTTATAGGATTATTAAACAAAAAAACACTTTTATGATTTATTTTCACACATGTCGCTCCATCAATGTTTAATGAAAACATTAATACCATGGTCTGTCTTAATTCTCGATTCTGATTGGTTGGAAGGTGTGCAATAAAACCGTTTAATGCACAGGTAGTTCCAAGTCAGTTATATACTAATGCGCTGTTTTTATTGAAGCGCACACACACGTCACTCGCACACACACACACACACACACACACACACACACACACACACACACACACCGAGAGTGAAGATCGCGCTGAGCACACAGAAACATTCAGGAGCGCAGAAACATGTTATCAACGCTGCCTTGCGACTTTAAGTAATAAAATAGCTTCGCTACTGAATCGCTACATTATATTTCTTAGCAACAAGGGGGTTACATCGCTATTTTGAGGTAATTAAACTCACAGCTTTGTTATTAGAGACTCTAAACAGACGTAGGTACGCATCCCTCTCTCTCTCTCTCTCTCTCTCTCTCTCTCTCTCTCTTCTCGATAATAAATTAAAATAAATCCTATAATTCATTCATTCAAATAAATTAAACCTTACACACTACTTTGTCTCTGCGTCTGATTCAAAGCGGGCTGTAAACTGATGAAAATAACGATAGTTTTTACCCTTCCGGTCAATATTGCGCTGCAAACATCAATAACAGCTTTAATTTATCAATGCTGGCAAATGACCATTGTATAAGAGGGATAATCCACGGCTAGCTGTGCATTAAACGATTTTAATGCACTTCGCGGAGGCAACCACCCTCCGCTTCACATCGGGCGGTTCTTTGCCTCCACGTCGTGCATTAAAATCGCTTAATGCACAGCCGTGGATTATCCCTTATATATATATTTTCAGCAATCATTCTGTCAGGATTATGTTGTGTTTTGTATTAGTTTCATTCCTGTGTGTTTGTTTCATGTGCTTCAGTTTAGCCTTAATTGCACCCTAGTTAGTCTCCTTGGTTACTGTTTACACTCAGCTGTCTGTCAATTAGTTTCCCTGTGTATTTATACTCTCTCATTCAGTTCATTATCGGTTCTTATCTGTAGTGTGTGTGAGTAATTTGTGTTTTAATTCTCTGTCCCTTCATCTATGTATTCTCTTTGTGTTTATCAAATGATTATTTTTAAACTACCACATCAGTTGTGACATAGTCTACTCTATGGGAGTAGGGAAAAGTACATTTTACTTAGGGCGTGCCTTTCATATACTATCATAAACTTGAACCAAAAGGCTTTTTTTATTAGCAATAAGATATATCTTGATTATTTTTGTATGTATTTCTCTTAATAGGTGACTATTCATTCTGGGCTGCCTATTCCTGATTTTTATACACCTGGAGAGTCTGAAGCTGCAGGCTCAGTCTGCTGAAGAGTCCTCGACTGATACACATTCATATACAGACACACACGCACAGACAGGTGCACATGGATTCAGCTGTGAGTACTTGGCAGGGGATTTGCTGTTGACAGTCATTAATATGTTTTAACAAGGTCTGAGAGATCAGAAATGTAAATGGACTTGTTAGGGTCAACTCAACTCTTACTTAACCCTAACCTTAATTCTGACCCTGATGTATGTGAGGTAAATTATTGGAATTCTTGAATCATTTTTCTCTCTTTCTTACTCTTTTTCTAGATATGATATTATTATTATATTATCATTATTGATGTTGTCATTGTTGTTTTTATGGAAAAGGTGCTCATGGATGTGAACTCCAAGCTTACTGGATCTTAACAGAGTGTTGTTTCATGATAAAATCCTCTGTGTCAAGTTAAGCTTATAACTTAATAAGTTACTGATGTGTTAGACCTTAGAGGATGAATTTGACATTATATAGAAACGTTCTGTTGCATATAAAGGGAATTTTAACTGCAGATGGTGACAGAAACTAGAGTACAATATCTTATATTACAGCCTCATTGTGGATTTTATGCCTCAGTTAATCTTATATATGTATATTAAACCCTATCCTGAAATTCAAACTTTAAACCCTGACCAAACCCGATCTCTAAACCTAAACTCTGTCATACACCGTGATCAAAATTAGATATTTCTAACCTCTTCTCCACATTCAGTCGATGAGCAAACATACATTTGGGACGTATTAGAGAAGGCCAGAGAGCTGAATGTGTGTCAGTGAGGAGGTAATGGCTTTCTGTTTGTTGAACAGAATAGAAAACACTAATTGGGACACAAACACATGCACACAAATACACAGGCATTTCCACAGCCTTGCATAACGTATTATGGAGAGATGAGAATGAATACACTTTTGTTTTTCTCTCTCTCCATTTTATTTCTCCTTTGCTGCCTCAAACGTGCACAAGCTAAACGCAAATGCTAAACAAATAACTGGTGCTGCTTTTGTTCAATGTGAGAAAATATTGCAATATAAAACAATAGAGCTGCAAAGAGAAATTTAAACAAGACTGCATACAGTGTAGCTGCTTGAAGCATTGGCTATAAGTTTACCATATAGGATGTACTGTTCATTTGAAAAATATATTTAAAATCCCACTGGTGGGGTTAAAAAATGGGGCAGATGCTGTACTTTATCTGTTTGTTGAGCAGTTTATGCTCAACAAACAACCGAATGTTTGGGTGCGTGATAGGAAAATTTCACCCATTGTAAATTGTATTTTTTAATAAATGAATCCCAATATAAGAAATGTATTATTATTATTATTGTGTCTGAATTGTTATCTGTAAAGTTATATGATCAATAAACTGGATTAGGTGCAATAAAAAACTGTCTTGTCATTATGCGAAAATAGTTTGTGCAAAATGTGTGCAAATTTGCTATGGTCAATTTTTTTATTAATGGTTATGTATTTAATCAGAGTAGTAATGTGGTTTAATACATGGTTAATATTTGCTATATTCCTATTATATATATGTCGATATTTTGAAAAAACGAGTGTTCAAGTGTGTGAGCTGCATTTATAATTTTTAATAACTTAAAATCATAACAAAACCACAACATTTTTAAAGATTTACAGTTAATGGTAGAATTCCATGATATTGAACTGAGTAATCCTTACATATTTCAATTGAATAACTGATTAAAGGGTTGTTCAATTATTCAATTAAAATACGTAATGATTCTCCAATTCAATTTGATGAAATTTTTACTATTAATTAAATTGGGTAAATAAATAAAAAAGCCTTCATTTTTTGAGTATGGATGTCACGTCATTGATTCAAATACTGTTTACCATGGTTAAAAAAAAAAACAGTTCAATGAGAGAGGGAGGGAGAAACTTTCTGTCCCTCCCTCTGTTCCCCCTATAAAAATATGGGGCTTGTGACCCCCGTGCGCTGCGCTCGGTGTAACCGGTGATCTTCAGGATGCGACACCTCTAACGGACCAGGAGAAACGCAAGCAGATCAGTATCAGAGGGATCGTCGGTGTGGAGAATGTGGCGGAGCTCAAGAAGGGCTTCAACCGGCACCTGCACTTCACGCTGGTCAAAGACAGGAACGTCGCGACGCCGCGGGATTATTATTTCGCGCTCGCGCACACGGTGCGCGATCATCTGGTGGGTCGCTGGATCCGAACACAGCAGTTCTACTATGAGGCAGACCCGAAGGTGAGTCAGGGGGAAAAAAGTCCTATAAAAAGTAATTTGGTATACCTTGGCTTTGACTATTATTTAATGACTAATTTGACTGACTATTTGTCATTTTGCCAAAGTTAAAAAGTATTGCAATGTATTGAAAAAGGCTGTAATTTCAAAAATATTCACTTGTATTAAGTTAACAGTGTATGCTTTTATTGGAATACAAGCAAAGTGGTATATGTGATTTTGAAGTGTTCTCGAACGGTTTTTTTTTTTTTTTTTGTGGTCATTTTTAATATAAGATTAGCAGGTTTGTTAAATCGTCAGTCAGATTAACCTAGACAGGTGCATACATCTTTAAAACGTAGCCTATTACACAGGCACATTTTATGGATGAAAATAAAGTATTAGTTCCAGTTGTTTGCGAATAATATAACAGGGTTCCAACTGCCATGCCAAACCTGGATATATTAGGGAAATATATCCTGGAAATGTTATGAAAATTAATAATATTTTATAATAATTTTATTATAATGAGTCGATCAGTCTGTGGCACTGCTCAGGTGTTATAGAGCCCAGGTTGCTCTAATAGTGGCCTTCAGCTCTTCTGCATTGTTGGGTCTGTCATATCGCATCTTCCTCTTCACAATACCCCATAGATTTTCTATATGGTTTAGGTCAGGCGAGTTAAGAACAGTGATACCAGGGTCCTTATAGCTTTGGCACTGTGTGCAGGTGCCACAGTCCAAGTCCTGTTGGAAAATGAAATCTGCATCTCCATAAAGTTGGTCAGCTGCAGGAAGCATGAAGTGCTCTAAAACTTCCTGGTAGACGGCTGCATTGACCTTGGACCTCAGAAAACACAGTGGACCAACACCAGCAGATGACATGGCAACCCAAACCATCACTGACTGTGGAAACTTTACACTGGACTTCAAGCAATGTGGATTCTGTGCTTATCCTCTCTTCCTCCAGACTCTGGGACCTTGATTTCCAAAGGAAATGCAAAATTGACTTTCATCAGAGAACATAACTTTGGACCACTCAGCAGCAGTCCAGTCCTTTTTTGTCTTTAGCCCAGGCGAGACGCTTCTGACGCTGTGTCTTGTTCAAGAGTGGCTTGACACAAGGAATGCGACGGCTGAAACCCATGTCTTGTATACGTCTGTGCGTGGTGGTTCTTGAAGCACTGACTCCAGCTGCAGTGCACTCTTTGTGAATCTCCCCCACATATTTTAATGGGTTGTTTCACAATCCTCTCCAGGGTGCGGTTATCCCTATTGCTTGAACACTTTTTTCTACCACATCTTTTCCTTCCCTTCGCCTCTCTATTATTGTGCTTGGACACAGAGCTCTGTGAACAGCCAGCCTCTTTAGCAATGACCTTTTGTGTCTTGCCCTCCTTGTGCAAGATGTCAATGGTCGTCTTTTGGACAGCTGTCAAGTCAGCAGTCTTCCCCATGATTGTGTAGCCTACAGAACTAGACTGAGAGACCATTTAAAGGCCTTTGCAGGTGCTGATTAGGGTGTAGCACCAGGTGTCTTCAATATTGAACCTTTTCACAATATTCTAATTTTCTGAGATACTGATTTTGGGGTTTTCATTAGTTGTCATTTATAATCATCAAAATTAAAAGGAATGAACACAGTCTGTGTGTAATGAATGAATATAATATCCAAATTTAACTTTTTGAATGGAATTACTGAAGTAAAAAAAACTTTTTGATGATATTCTAATTATATGACCAGCACCTGTATATTATTACTAATAGAAATGTATAGAAGAGTAATAAAAATTAATTTCAAAATGTGCACCTAATGCATAATCAAAGAATGCAGTTTCTCTAGAAAGACTGTTTGATTTGTGTGTGTGTGTGTGTGTGTGTGTGTGTGTGTGTGTGTGTGTGTGTGTGTGTGTGTGTGTGTGTGTGTGTGTGTGTGTGTGTGTGTGTGTGTGTGTGTGTGTGTGTGTGTTGTGTGTGTGTGTGTGTTTCTATTTGCTTCAGCGTGTATATTACCTGTCGTTGGAGTTCTACATGGGTAGAGCGCTCCAGAACACCATGATTAATCTGGGTCTGCAGAACTCCTGTGATGAGGCCATCTACCAGGTGAGAGAGAACAAAACACTCATCCATCCGTCTGTGCGTCTGGCTGTCTGTAAACCTCTCTCTTTCCTTCTAGCTGGGGTTGGATATGGAGGATCTGGAAGAGATGGAAGAAGATGCCGGATTAGGCAACGGAGGGCTAGGAAGATTAGCAGGTCTCTCTCTCTCTCTCTCTCTCTTCTCTCTCTCTCTCTCTCTCTCTCTCTCTCTCTCTCTCTCTCTCTCTCTCTCTCTCTCCCCTCTCTCTCTCTCTCTCTCTCTCTCTATACTCTACTTACTATACTATTACTATACTATACTATACTATACTATACAAATAATAGCATGATCTAAGTTAATAGAGCTTTTTATTGTGTGTGTGTGTGTGTGTGAGCGATCCACAGCTTGTTTTCTCGACTCCATGGCGACCCTGGGTCTGGCTGCTTATGGATATGGGATCCGATATGAGTATGGAATATTCAACCAGAAAATCAAAGATGGCTGGCAGGTAATTTGATGGCTGGCAGAAGGATATATTTTCTCATATATTTTTTACATATTTTCTCAAAGATTTCAAAAAAGATTTCAGAATTCATAAAAAAGCCAAAATATTTAAATTAATTATTTTTTTTATAATTTAGAAATTATAGTTTCTCAAATATTTTTAAATATCTTCTGATTTATACATATACAAAATTTGCTAAAATATATATTTTGTATATTTAAAATATATTTAAACAAGTATAAGTTTTATAGAGTTACTTATATTTTATTTATATATATATATATATATATATATATATATATATATATTCAATTTTAATTATGTGTTTAAAAATACATTTAGCATTCACACAAAATTGTGGGTAGTTTGCCATACATTTTTTTGTAGGTCAGCATCTGCATAAAAATCAATGCATATGGGCCAGGAGTCCATTGTGTTTGTGGTCACTGGCCTGTTGCATGTGAGCTTGCTGCAAAGCTGATAATACTGGACATATGAGGATCTTGTGCAAGCAGTAGTAGGTTGATAAGAAACAGTGGCTCAATTTATTTACAAAGGGACAGTGATAATGGTGTGTTTGTATAAAAAAAATACACACACACCTGAACTTTAACCTGACCTAGATCTAAATACCATGTCCTCCAGTGCAGATTGACACTGGTGTCTTTTTCGTCATCGCTGTATCATTGTCTGTTAGGTGGAGGAAGCGGATGATTGGTTAAGGTATGGTAACCCCTGGGAGAAGGCCCGTCCTGAGTTCATGCTGCCTGTGCATTTCTATGGCCGTGTTGAGGAAGAGGAGGGAAAGGAGCCAAAATGGGTTAACACACAGGTTTGAAAACAGCTACAGGCATACAGAACATACACTCCCAAAAGATAGCATTAAGGTACTCTGGCCAGGTTTGTAATGCATGTTTGTGGTGCAGGTGGTCCTGGCAATGCCGTACGACACGCCAATCCCTGGCTACATGAATAATACGGTGAACACCATGCGCCTGTGGTCTGCACGCGCTCCCAACGACTTCAATCTCCAAGACTGTGAGTCATTCACACAATGGGTCACCAATACAATTTATCTGACATTTTTTACAATTCCTTATAAGACAAACATAATTGAGCCTATTTTTTGGTTTTATTATGATGCAGTTAATGCATATTATTCCAAAGGTCTTCAGAATTTTTCAAGATATAATGTATATAAAAATAGAATTTTCTCTCATTTATGAATAATCAGCCTAATTTTTTATAAGAAATATGTCATATTATGGAAGCAAAATAGGTTGTGAACATAATGTTATTGGAATTTAATAATTCAATGATGGATTTTTCTTTCTTTTTTTTTACAGTTAATGTTGGTGATTATATCCAGGCAGTTTTGGACCGTAACTTGGCAGAAAACATTTCCCGTGTGCTTTATCCAAATGACAATGTAAGATTTATTTCACCCTCTTTGAGGCAGATTGAGGTTTAAATGGCTTTTCTGAGTTTAAAAATTAGGTTTCATTTATCCAGTTTAAGCTGGTCAGAATTTTATCTCACATTTTTCTGACACTTTGTAATTGATGGATGTTGTAGTTCTTTGAGGGAAAGGAGCTGCGTTTGAAGCAGGAATATTTCGTGGTGGCAGCAACTTTACAAGATGTGATTCGTCGCTTTAAGACCTCGAAGAGAAACTCCTCTGGACCGTTGTCATTTGACAGCTTCCCTGATAAGGTCAGCTTTACTAGACAAAACCATTTTAACTAATTGAACTTTAAAGACAATCGCTGCATGCATTTGTGTGATTCTTCAATGTCTGTGTTTTAGGTTGCCATCCAGCTAAATGATACTCATCCTGCTATGGCCATACCTGAGCTGATGAGGATATTTGTGGACATTGAGAAACTGGACTGGGATACGGTAAGATTCATAAATCTATGATACACTGTGACAGCCCATACAACATGCATACAGATGTGTTTATCGTGTGTTTTAATTGTTCAAATGTTGAGAAAACACAAACTGAACTCCAGTTAGTAGAACTAGTTAGAAACTATGTAGTACAATAAGTCAGAGCACTAAAACTAAAACATTTCTTTTCATAATTTAAATAAAGCTAAAATAAAATAACGATACTAATGAATAATTGACTAAATAAAGTGTTAGAAAATGAATCCATTAAATGACACAAGCACAATACAATTTCTAAAACAAAGTGAAAGTGAACCCTGAAAATATAAAAATAAAAGATTTTTTAAATATTACATGTTATATATTATATTATATATATATATATATATATATATATAATATATAATATAATCTATATATATTAATTGCTAAAATTAAACGGATGCTATAATACTATGCTCGGCTTGAAATAAGAGGAGTTAAATTTACACATTATGGGTAAGATTTAAGGCCATTGCACACTGAGTCCGAAAATTTTCATATGCGTTTTTTTCGTATTCGTGATTCGGTGGCTCTGAATTGTCAAAACACCTTTCAAACACCATTCAAACTGCTTGCTACTGATGCGAAAAACGCAGAAAATCTAACCCGATCCGATAATCCGAGAATTTCGGACTCAGTGTGCAATGGCCTTTACTTACAGTTTTTTACAGTCGCTAGGACCCATTTTTCAATACTTAAGTCACTTTTTCAAAACTCTTCACACAGTTCTCCTAACCAACTTTCAGCTCGGCACAGCAGTTCATTTCACATTCAAAATGCACTAAAACTACCAAATCACTTCATACATATCTCAAATCAACACATTCTTCCAGAACACTAGCAAAGGTTGACAGCTAACAAACACACTTTATCACCCACAAAACAATATCATAAAAAACACTAACAACAGGTAACTTTATACAATGTTTTCCTATGTAAATGCTTTCTTTCTTCTACCGCTCTACTGTTTAGAATTCACTGCAATACTAGAATGAATCAGACATCATGCAGTTATTATATTTTATGTTTTTGGAGTAATTCCAAAGTAAAAAAATTTATATATACACACCATCCACCGATACAGATACAATAGGAATCAGCTGTGGTTGGTCCAATTGTTTTTATACCATTTACTGTAATTTTTAGATTCTAAATATATTTCATTACAATACTGTAGAAATGTTGCAAAATGCTGTCTTATAATTATTCAGTTTTGTATTATGTTATTGTTTTGAACTTAAGTTTAACAGTTTTGAAAACAGTGTGTAAGCATGTGCAAATTGGCCTGTAGGTACACAGAGTTTTGGTGGTTGTTGTGTCGAAGTGAGAAAAGAATTACTGTAATCTGAAAGATGTAGTCATTGAATGCATTTTGTGCCAAAGCAATGATAAATGAGCCACAGTTTAGCCCACATATACTTCTGTTGTGCTCACTGTGTGAAGAGTTTTGAAAAAGTGACTTAAGTATTGAAAAATGGGTCCTAGCGACTGTAAAAAACTGTAACAGGGCGAATTAGCGGGAAAGTGCAATTCCAATGGCCCTTTGGTTGTTGTTTTTTTACATTTGTCAAGGCAACATGATTACTCAAAGTGAGTTCTTCTGTGTGAGCATCTAGGCCTGGAATATCACCAAGAAAACATTTGCATACACCAACCACACGGTTCTGCCTGAGGCTCTGGAGCGCTGGCCAGTCGAACTGATGGAGAAACTTTTACCCCGACACCTGCAGATCATATACAAGATCAACCAAACACATCTGGATGTGAGTACACTCCAAATAATAGAGGACTGCCCATCTTTGAAAACCCACATACACAAGTAAACCTAGCATTAAGTGTGTGTGTGTGTTGTGTGTGTGTGTGTGTGTGTGTGTGTGTGTGTGTGTGTGTGTGTGTGTGTGTGTGTGTGTGTGTGTGTGTGTGTGTTGTGTGTGTGTGTGTGTGTGTGTTGTGTCTGTGTCTGTGTCTGTGTCTGTGTCTGTGTCTGTGTCTGTGTCTGTGTCTGTGTCTGTGTCTGTGTCTGTGTCTGTGTCTGTGTCTGTGTCTGTGTCTGTGTCTGTGTAGCATGTACTATCTCTGTTTCCAGATGATATGGACCGAATCCGTAGGATGTCTCTGATTGAGGAGGCAGAGGGGAAGAGAGTGAACATGGCACATCTCTGCATCGTGGGCTCACACAAGGTCAATGGAGTTGCTGAGATCCACTCAGACATCATCAAAAAAGACGTGTAGGGCTTTCTCTTTCTCACTCACTCACAAACACACAATCCTAAATCCCATCCCTGATTCTTTTGAATGTAATGATATATAGATTCCGAGACTTCAGCGAGCTGGAACCAGAGAAATTTCAGAATAAAACAAACGGCATCACTCCAAGACGCTGGCTGCTCCTCTGCAATCCAGGACTCGCTGATCTTATTGCAGAGGTCCAACGCACATACACATATATTTTTCTCTTTTTATAACATATTTTTTCAATTAAATTAATTTCATATGTTTTTGTTTGTCTTTGTAGGCTATCGGTGAAGAGTATGTAAAAGATCTGACTGAGCTGCAGAAGCTGAATGATCTGGTTGACGATGACGCCTTCATCCGAGATGTAGCCAAAGTCAAACAGGTCAAAACGCACACTCCTCTCATATCAATGCAGTTATAAATCTTATTTTTTAACAGTACCTTTTAAGGCCACTTAGCTACCCCTAAAAAGTGCATATTAGTACTTTAGAGTGATATGTACTCTTTCTGCCCCCAGTGACAAGCGGTTTTGGACATTTTTTTTACAGTCTTTATATAAATGTTCACCATGTTAGAGGTTTTCTGTGGGCATTACTGACTGGTATTATTCTTAAAATGTTGTAATTTCAATTCAAAGTCAGTTGCAGTTAATGTTTTCACATGTTTCTGTGTGTAGGATAACAAGCTGAAGTTTGCACAGTATTTAGAGAAGGAGTACAACGTGGACGTAAACCCTGCATCCATGTTTGACGTCCATGTGAAAAGAATACATGAATACAAACGACAACTTCTCAACTGCCTCCACGTCATCACCATGTACAACCGTATGTAGACGCACTAACACAAACACACACTCGCACACTTTTTAACAGCTAAAGTGTCATTTTTTGGGATGTTTTTCGAAAAGCATTCTCCCATGTAGAAGTAAACAATGAAATTCTGCCATTATTTACTCTCTTTGACTAAGATATTGAATAATTTCTTTTTAAATCACACACAGGAATCAAGAGGAGCCCCACGAAACCGTTTGTGCCACGGACTGTGATTATCGGGGGCAAGGTAAAACAAACAACCTTTTCCAAACACACTCACATGCACTGATTTGCAATATGTACACTACCATTCAAAAGGTGACAGTAATATTGTGAAATAGTATTAGAATAGCTTTCAATTTGAAAATATTTTAAAATGTAATATATTCCTGTGATTGTAAAGCTGAATTTTCAGCATCATTACTCCAGTCTTCAGTGTCACATGATCCTTCAGAAATCATTCTGATATGCTGATTTGGTGCAACTGTGAAAACAGTTGTGCTGCTTAATATTTTTGTGGTAAACCATAATACATTATTTAAAAAATATGAATATTAAATAAAAAGTTCAAAAGAACAGCATTTATTTCAAAATATAATTATGTTGTAACATTATAAATTATCAGTTTTGATCAATTTAATGCATACTTGCTAAATACAAGTTATTTCAAAGTAAAAAAAGCTTTTGAATGGCAAGTTTTATTATGTTTGTTTCTGCAGGCTGCTCCTGGATATCACATGGCAAAGATGATCATAAAGTTGATCACCACTGTTGCTGATGTCGTCAATAACGATCCTGTGATTGGTCGTAAACTGAAGGTCATTTACCTGGAGAACTACAGAGTGTCACTGGCAGAGAAAGGTAACTACGGTTTAATAACTAAACTAGGTATGGTATTTCCTGTGTATTAATGCATAAATTCCTGTTCATCTGTGTTTTATGTGCAGTGATCCCAGCTACAGACCTGTCGGAGCAGATCTCCACCGCGGGTACGGAGGCGTCCGGAACCGGAAACATGAAGTTCATGCTGAATGGGGCGCTGACCATTGGCACAATGGATGGTGCCAACGTGGAAATGGCAGAAGAAGCTGGAGAAGAAAACCTCTTCATCTTTGGCATGAGGGTAGAAGATGTAGCAGAGATGGATAAAGAAGGGTAGAGAATGAGACAGAGAGATTAAATCGATGGAAATGGATGCTGAGTAAATGTCATTCAATCTTTGTGCGTGTGTGAAGACATTAACCATTCCTTTGTGTGTGTGTGTGCGCAGCTATGATGCATTACAATATTATGAGAATCTTCCGGAGCTGAAACAGGCCATAAATCAGATTAAAAGTGGCTATTTTTCACCAAAACACCCTGAGATGTTCAGCGACATCATCAACATGCTGTTCTATCACGATCGGTAAAACGCACATGCAGACACACACTTTCTTTTTTTAAATTCCTACATTACTGTCTCATCACTCAGAATTTTTTCTCTAGGTTTAAGGTTTTCGCAGACTTCGAGTCTTACGTCAAGTGTCAAGAGAAAGTCAGCGCTCTGTATAAGGTGAACATTATCGCACACATTACTGCCTACCACACATGATGTCAGATATTCATTTAATAATGCTTAACATTAATTTCATAAGTTATGGAGGCTTTTGAACACTGCTTAATGAAGCTTTCAAAACCTTTGAGAATCTTTTGAATCAGTGTTTCGGAGGACTTATCAAACTGGCCAGGTCACGTAATTGAATGAAACAAGGCTTTATTACATCCCTGTTTGAACATTGGTTTTGAATTCTTGAATTGTGATGGATTGAACTGTTGATCTGTTGAACTCATGAACCAGTGTATAATCCAGTAAATCTAGGACAATTCATAAAAGTCATTAGGCCTTTGAATGTTTTTGTGGACAATGGGGGGTGGGGGGTATGGGGGGGCTTTAAGTTTAGAACCACTGTAAGAGACTGTTTTAAATGACCTCTGGTCAGTTTTATAATGTATGCTCAGTTTAAATTAATGTAATGAATTTGAATGAAAATGCATGTATAATAAAAAGGGACTGTAAAAAATGCCTAATTAACCTAAGTCCTGCCTAAAACGCATTACAAATTAACAAAAGAACACAAACTCATTATTGAGTAAACTTTTATTATCATTACTCATTATTTCAATTTCCAACCCAAGCTATTTTTTTCTGTGAAACACAAAAGGCAACATGTAAAGAATATTTTTAAGAAGATGTAAGATTTAAGAATCATTGCAGAGCTGTTTTCTATGTAGCAACATGTCAAAGTGACCATGGGTGTCACGCTCCAGAAAATTACAAAAAGATGCTGAATGCTCAATTAAACTGGTCCATATTTCTCTGTCTCTGTCCGCAGGATCCGAGAGAGTGGACTCGGGTGGTGATTAAGAACATTGCGGCCTCTGGGAAGTTCTCGAGCGACCGCACCATTACAGACTACGCCACTGAGATCTGGGGAGTGGAGCCCACTGACCTGAAGATCCCTCCTCCCAGTGAACCACGTGAAGCTCTGGAGGAAACCGCGCGCGCCTTGCGCAAGATCTGAACACGTCAGTGCAGTTATAGAATCATGAGAAGACTTGTAGAAGTTCATTTAATTACTTGGTATGAATACGTTTTCCAGTTTTGCTTTCAGTTTTTAAATGTTTACGCATGACTCCCTATGAATGGATTGTACTAGCAAAGAACTAAAATAAATATTATGTTTTAATTCAACATTTAAGTCATTATTCATTATTCATATAAATCATATTAATTTTGGGTATATTGGTGGTGGTTGAGGAGATTTCTCCCTCCAAATGTGTACAATGCCTTGAGTGTCAAGAAAAGCACTACTGTATATGTTATTATTATTAATTATAAAAAATTCATTCTAAAATAATAAAAAGGAGAGTGATGAGATGCAGAAGACAAAGAGTTGCACTGTTCAACATATTTTAAGAATTAGAACTAATAATATTTATAACTTATAACTTAACATAAATGTTTTACCAAAGGGCAAGGGCTTGCAATGGCAATCTTGCGGTATATTTTAAAGAACACAAAATGTATAACCTGAATGAATATACTGTAAGCATCTAACAAATAAATACACAATCGTTCAAAAGTTTGGGGTCAGTAAAATGTTCTATTTCAAATAAATGAATGCTAAGCATTCATTGATCAAAAGGGACAGTAAAGACTTTTATATTGTTACAAATGTAAACACAAATATATTTCAAATAAAGGCTTTTTAAATCTTTCTAGTCATCAAAGAATCTTGAAAAAAAGTATCAACATTTACACAAAATATAAAATAAATACAATTTAATAACTTATTATTAATAAGTTATTATTAATAAGCAATTATTAATAACTTTTGTATTTTTAAAAACTAATTTATTCCTGTGATTGCAACTCTTGAGTAAAATTTATTATCAGTGTTAAAAAAAAGTGTTGTTGCTTTATGTCCCCCCTGTAGTCAATACTTGTATCCATTAAAACTCATCTTTGATCCGCAAAATGGCATATAAAAAAAATCATGTGAGAAAAATGTATTCATGCCTTAAAGTAGCTTGAATGTAACTCCACACCCTTGCTTATTTTAGTATAGACCATTTTGCAAGATGTAAACAACACTGGTCCAGAAGCACTTCCTGTTTCAGTTTTTTAACACTACATAAACGTTGGGATAAAATACAACCAACAGAACATATAAAATTGAATCAAAAAGTTAAGCAAACATCTTTAAGATGTTTTCTTTACATGTGAAATAAAGAAACCAGTTACAAACTGAAACCGGAAGTGTTTCTGGACCAGTGTTGTTTACATCTTGCAAAATGGTCTATAAGCGGATTAATGAATATGCAAATGAGCCCCGCCTCCACTCACTCACACAGGCTCCTTTACGTCAATATATCAGAATCAATATATCAAAGTCAATATATCAGAATGGTTAATGTTTTAATGTTTTATGCATCGCTCTTTACAATGTTGGATAGAAATATAACAGTAGTTGATATGATTAGCCTTTGGCTTGACTATGTTATCAAACAAACCCGTAATTTAGAGCGTAAATGGAAAAAAAACTAATTTAGAGGTCTTTAGAATCACGTGGAAAGACAGTATGTCGAGTTATAAAAAGGCCCTTAAAACGGCCAGGGCTGAGCACCTCAGCAAATTAATAGAAAACAACCAAAATAATCCAAGGTTTTTATTTAATACCGAGACTAACAAATAAACAGAAGTCGTCTGAACAAAATACCTTGTTACAGTTCAGTAGTAATGATTTCATGAACTTTTTCACCGAGAAAATTGAAAGCAACAGAATCAAAATCGTAAACGTTCAATCTTTGCTCGCGCCTTATAATTCAGCCGCAATTATCACCCCGCAAGAACAATTACAATGCTTTACAACCATAGAACAAAAAGAGTTAAATAAACTTATCACTTCATCTAAAACAACAACATGTTTATTAGATCCTATACCAACTAAACTACTGAAAGAAGTGTTACCTATAGTGGAAGAGCCTCTTCTCAATATTATTAATTCGTCTTTATCTTTAGGTCATGTTCCAAGAACATTCAAGCTGGCAGTTATAAAACCTCTTATTAAGAAACCACAATTAGATCCAAATAACCTAGCAAATTACAGACCCATTTCGAATCTTCCATTTATGTCAAAAATATTAGAAAAAGTTGTGTCCGCTCAACTCGGCTCTTTCTTGCAAGAAAACGACATCTATGAAAAGTTTCAGTCTGGATTCAGGCCACATCATAGCACTGAAACTGCGCTTGTTAGAATCATAAATGATCTACTTTTAGCTTCGGACCAAGGCTGTATCTCAGTACTAGTTTTACTTGATCTTAGTGCTGCTTTCGATACTATAGATCACACAATACTCTTAGATCGACTACAAAATTACACTGGTGTTCAAGGACAAGCATTAAGCTGGTTCAGGTCATACTTATCTGACCGCTACCATTTCGTCTACTTAAATGGAGAAAAATCGATCATGACTTCGGCAAACCATGGAGTGCCGCAGGGATCTGTGTTAGGCCCTTTATTATTCTCAATATATATGCTGCCACTTGGTAATATTCTAAGGAAACATGGAATTAGTTTCCATTGCTATGCTGATGATACTCAAATATATATTTCATCACGGCCAGATGAATACGCTAAATTATCCAAATTGACAGATTGTGTTAAAGATATAAAAGATTGGATGACGCGTAACTTTCTTTTATTAAATCCAGATAAGACAGAGGTAATACTTATCGGCAGGGATGTAGTGGAGGCTAAACGCACGTAAACGCCGTTTACGCACCTCCCAATATTCGGAAATAGCGTTTACCCACCTCCAAAGTGCGTTTATCCACCTCTAAATTGCGTTTATCCACCATTAAATAGCCTGCCGTTCCTAAGACATTTTAAATTAAGCTTATGTCGTATAGTTTCATATTCCTTATTAGTTTCAGGTTGTCTCTTTCATAAAACTATTTCATATTGCGCTGCATTACTGTCAGTGTTGTTGACTATTACTGACGCGCTGTTGACGCTCGCGCAGCCTCGCGAGGACAAATCTACACACATGAGCGCAGCACACACACACACTCAGTTAACAACATACTTCCTATAACAAATCTAAATGTGGAGTTTTTATATTTTAACATATGTTAAGCAACCTCAATTATTTTTCCTGAACACCATCACGATTGAAAATGTGACATTGATTTCCTACAACAGTTCAATAAACAGTTAAAATTAAGTCACTTACATTTTAGATGCAATATTGGCTGTTTTTGTTCTGGTTCAGCAGCGAAAATAGTTCCAACCAAAAATCACAGCAGAACCACGGCGCATCTCACAGGAGCACTCATCCTGTTTTCATTACTGAATTATTCAGCATTTTGAACGAATCGATTGAGTCAAAGATTCAATGACCCATTCATAAACATGTCTCATTCTTGAAGGAATCAGCCGTGTGAATGAATCGTTTGAATGAATGAATGAATGACTCACTCATTAAGACGGTCGCCTGCCGCCACCTAGTGTTATGTTTAAAAGTAGCATTTTCCAATGTTTCTTATATGTAAATTTAAATAAATTTCATAACATTATTTTATGCAATTGTAATTTTTCAGTGTAAATTATTTAATTTGATCAGCCCTACTTAGGGTAACAGCCCTATAATGTCTTATTATTCGAAATAATTTAATTTATTGAACACATTTAGGAATTTAAAATGAAAGATGAAGCATCTACATTTAATAATATTGGGGGAGGGGATGCCCTTTAAAGGTGCAGATATTACAATATGCCGCTTTAAATATCAAAGCTGATTGAACACTGATGAGAATATTGTTTCAGAATAAATTAACAAAAAAAAAAAAAAAAAAAAATCCGGATGAGCAACTTTTTTACTCGGACAAGTGAATGACAGATTTACTTGTCCAAAGGACAAGCGTATGAAAAGGCTTAATGTCAAGCCATCCCTATAGCAATGTCATCAGTAGACATAGGCCCACACACCGGTAGGCAGTGGCCACGTTACCGTGTGACCACGTCGTGGTCCACCAGAATTTATAGTTTACCCACCTCTTTTTTTACCACTACACCTCTGCTTATCGGTTCTAAAAGCCGTCTACAAAACCTCTCACAACACAACTTTAACATAGTAGGATGCCCTGTTACTTTATCCGCTACAGTAAAAGACCTGGGTGTTATATTAGACTGCAACCTGTCTTTTGAAAAGCATATTTCATATGTTACAAAAACTGCCTTTTTCCACCTTAGAAACATTGCTAAGCTACGTAATATGCTATCTGTTTCTGATGCAGAAAAGTTAGTTCATGCATTCATGACCTCGAGACTAGATTACTGTAATGCTTTATTAGCTGGTTGTCCTGCATCCTCAATAAACAAGCTACAGTTAGTGCAAAATACTGCTGCTAGTGTGACAAGTGGTATGTGACATTATAGTTCATAACTCATTATTGCATAAAATAGTCTGTTATAAAACGCGTATTAAGTTTTGTTTATATTAATGGTTATATTATAATACGTATTAAGTTTTGCCACTGTTTAAAATTAGAGTAATATTAATAAGTTGAATGCAGATAATGCTGATCTTCGTCTGTATGGTTTTATTATTCATCGATCGGTTGGTAATGCCTTGGGGTTTCAGTAGGGGGATTCCGGCGCGCTTCTCTTCCTCATTCAATACAGACGAGTGAAGGCGAGAGCTGCGTGTGCGTGATTTCTTCATCTTTCTCATTATCTTTCCCCTTTTTAAGGGCACAACATTTGGAGGCCCCGCTGGGATGTTTGGCTTGAGGATCACCCCTGAGCTGTGAATGGAGTCCTTGCGTCGATCATCCCTTTAACCAACCCAGGTATCAGAGAAAAGAGTTCAGCAAGACGGAAGTGGTCTTCAGACGAAACTGGCACCTTGTATCCTGAAGTGAGCCAAACTGACCACTAGGGAGCAGTAAAAAGCCAATTAAGTCAGATTAACCCTTTCTACTGCTTGTTTCCTTTCTGATAAAATGGAGTCCGAATTGGAGAATCTGCAACTGGAGATTAAAGGAGCGTTGTACAAACTGACTGTTGAACAGCTGATTAAAGTATGCGATGCACTGCATCTTTCAGGACCAGGGAAAGAACATGTAATTGGTAAAACTCGCAGTCAAGTGATTTCACATGTAATAAAGTATCTTGAACGGGAAGAAGTGGCCGACCTAGAGGATGAGGGTATGTCAGAACTCCTTAGTGTACATGACATTATAGACAAAATCGATACGGCAACAAACGTAAGTGAATTTGAAATCTCCAGTCAAACCGAGATAAAGGAAAACCTCCAGAAACAAGTAGAGGCGCTAAGGCTGTCGTTGAAAGAAAAAGAGAACGAAATGTATGACCTAATGAAAACAAGCATGAACCCCCCTGCCAGTTCCAGTAAGCCAGAAAAGAATATGGCCCCAGCACCCCCTAGTGGCTCCATGTGGCGCAAAGATTTTAAGATATCTGGCCAGATAGGCGAGCCAGGGCAAAAAGATAAGCTAACATTTTCTAGTCTGGCCAAACAAATTGAAAGTGGTCTCAGCAAAGGCTATCCAGAGTCAGAGATAATTGATGCTGTAATCCGTGCTATCACACCAGGCCTGCAGTTACGAAGTTACCTTGAAGGGAAAGACAAACTAACACTGCCTGCCCTTCGTAGGATCCTCAGGTGTCATTACCAGGAGAGAGGCGCCACAGAGTTATATAAACAACTCACTTCTGAGGTTCAAAACAGTAAAGAGGCCCCTCAAAACTTCTTGATAAGGGCAATGGACCTAAGACAAAAAATCCTGTTTGCTTCTCAGGAAGCTGATTCAAGCCTAAAATATGACCCAGTACTAGTCCAGAGTCTGTTTATGCATACAGTTCTAACTGGCCTCCAGAGTGACAATATTAAAGGTGACCTGCAGCCCTACCTCCTCCAGACGGATACCTCAGATGAGCTGCTGTTGGAGAAACTGAACATTTCCTCTACTAATGAAAAAGAGAGGCAGGACAAAAAGAAACATGCTGCCCCATCACGTGTAACTAATATGAATACAGTCCAGTCAAGTGAAGCTCCAGTGGAAAAGAAAAGTGCCACCTCACAAAGTCCAGTTACACTTTCCCCCGATCTGCTCGCTGAAATCAAAGAAATGCGCTCTGACATGGTGTTATTGAAAGACTTGAAAGCGGAGATCTGCCAAATCAGGGAAACCATCCAAAGACCCACACCTGCACCACCACAGTACCTCCCAGCAAGCAGAGAACCAGCAACTGTGCCCTCCCCTTACCCAGTGTTTTCACCCTCACAATCCTCACCTTACAAGACTGAGTCAAATGACATGTCATTTTACCACCAGCAGTTACCAACAGCAGTGCAGGAATATCGACCAGCATTCAGCCGTGGGCGGATGAGAGAGACGGCCCAGTTTCAGCAGAGGTTTGCACCACAGAGGTTTTACCCGGCGCGACGCCCTCAGCCAAGATGTTTCTCATGTACTCAAGCAGGTGAGGAGTACTGTCAACATTGCTTTAGGTGTGGAAGCAGTGAACACTTCAGAGCAGGTTGTAAAGCACAGAGACAAGTAGAGCCCGCTCAGAGAATCCCTTTAAACTAAAAGGGGTTGCTCCCACGGGACATGGAGCAACCAGTGATATTGATAAGTCCCAATTTTGTGCAGGTTGTGAAGAAGAGAAAGGAAGTGAGGAATTAAAATGTTGTTCAGTTTGTAAAATCACTTTATACTGCTCAAAGGAGTGTCAGGGAAACCATTGGCCCTTACACAAAAGACTTTGTAAGCCATATGCATGTTCAGCTATCAAGAAGCAGGCGACTCCGTCACGTGTTAAAGTCAAGTGCAAGGAAAATGGTGCCCCAGAGAAAACACGTACTGTAAGTGAGTTAGTAGGAAAGAAGTGTGTAATCAGGTGTTTCCTGCACAAACGGAAAACCCAGGCTCTTTGGGATACAGGTTCACAAGTTTGTGCTATAGATGAGGTATGGAAAAAAAGCCATTTACCTGATGTTCCTCTCAGAGATGTATCAGAGGTAGTTGACCCACTTGACCCTTTGCAACTCGAAGCAGCCAATGGAACAGAAATGCCATATGTCGGATGGCTCGAAGTGTCCTTTAAACTTACTGCTAGTGATGATGAGCTGCTAATACCCATGTTAGTGCTAAAAGGCAAACAGCAACAATGTCCTATTATTGGCTTCAATGTCATTGAGCGCCTTGTTCTAGATAGCCTGCAAGACAAAACAAAGCATGTGGATAGAGACAAACTTGTGAAGGCAGTAAAAATGGCTTTTCCTCACCTCAGAAAAAACGAAGCAAAAACCTTTATTAATGCAGTGAGTGTAGGACAGACATGTGACCATAATGTGAGGACAGCAAATGAGAGAGTCAATGTGCCTAAACTTACCGCCATCCAAATTGAGTGTCGAATACAGGCCCCACCTTTCAGAGAGGACGAGACTCTTATCTTTGGACCTGACGAGAACCCAAATTGGCCTGAAGGACTAGAGTTTTGTGACACTCTTGTGTCGGTGAAGGCAGGGATGACCCCAAAAATGATTGTCAGTGTGCAAAATCCTACAAGTCATGACATTATGCTGCCAGGAAGGACTGTTATTGGAACTGTACAGTCAGTCAGATCAGTGTATCCTGCCAACATATTTAAAACAGATCACTTACCAACTGCATCCATTAACCATGTCCAGGCTCAGAACGCTAGTGGAAGCACCCCTACCCAAGAACAATGGGAACCTCCTGTTGATTTGACTCACCTTAATGAACACCAGAGGCAGACAGTCAGTCGGATGTTAAGAGAAGAGTCAGAGTCATTCTCCAGGTCTGATAATGACATAGGCTGTGTGGAAAACCTGCAAATGGACATTTCATTAAAAGATTGTGACCCAGTGTCAAAAACGTACCTCTCTGTTCCAAAACCTTTATACAGAGAGATGAAAGACTATTTACAGGACTTGATAGCACAAGGGTGGGTTGAAAAATCGACCTCTTCCTACTCCTCTCCAGTTGTTTGTGTGAGAAAAAAAGACAGTACCCTGCGCTTATGCATTGACTACAGGGAGCTCAACAAGAAAACTCATCCAGATCGCCACCCCATCCCCAGGGTGCAGGACATTATGGACACCCTGGGAGGAAACACCCTCTTTTCACTGCTGGACCAGGGTAAGGCGTACCACCAGGGATTCATGGCAACGGGAAGTAGACATTTGACAGCTTTTGTGACCCCATGGGGCCTATATGAGTGGGTCCGGATCCCGTTTGGGCTCATGAATGCTCCTGCAGCATTTCAGCGTTGCATGGAACAGTGCTTAGAAGGCTTAAGAGATGAAATATGTGTGCCATATCTCGATGATGTTCTCGTGTTTAGCAGAACGTTTGAGGATCATGTCAATGACGTCAGAAAGGTGCTGCAACGACTGAGGGAGCATGGGATAAAACTGAAACCCAGAAAATGTGACCTGTTTAAGACAGAAGTGCGGTACCTTGGAAGAATTGTGTCTGCTGAGGGGAACAGAATGGACCCTGCCGATACTGCTGCGGTAAGAGCCCTGAAAGACAAGCAGCCAGGTACTGTTGGTGAGTTGAGAGCAATTTTAGGACTGTTGAGTTATTATCGGCAGTATATCAAGGATTTTTCACGTATTGCCAGCCCATTGTATGATCTGTTTAAAGCCCCTGTCGAGACTGAGACCCTGCAACACAAAAAGAGAAAGTGGCAAACAAAACGAAACGGTAGAGGAGTTCCATCCAACACACCCATTGAGTGGCATGACGTGCATCAGACAATATTGGAACGGTTGATAGACTGTCTCATTCAGCCTCCTGTTCTGGGTTTCCCAGAGTTTTCACAGCCCTTCATCCTCCATACGGATGCTTCAAACCAGGGGTTAGGCGCGGTATTATATCAAAGACAGAATGGAAAACTACGTGTGATTGCTTATGGCTCCCGTACGTTGACTGCAGCAGAAAAGAATTACCACTTGCACTCAGGCAAGTTAGAGTTTCTAGCCCTTAAGTGGGCAATCACTGAGAAATTTCGTGATTACCTATACTATGCCCCATTCTTCACTGTCTACAGTGACAATAACCCACTTACCTACGTGCTCTCCACTGCTAAATTGAATGCAACAGGTTTCCGCTGGGTGGCAGAACTGGCAGATTTCCATTTCACGATAAAATACCGCCCTGGCAAAGAAAATATTGATGCAGACAGTCTGTCCAGAATGCCTTTGGATGTGGAGACGTTTATGGAAGAGTGTTCAGAGGAAATGTCATATGATGTGATTGGAGCAGCGACACAAGCAGTGGAAAACCAGGATGTGTCCAGCGTATCTTGGTCCATGGGTATCTCAGCTGAATGTGCAACGTTAGCTACAGACACATTACTCATCCCATTAACAACAGGACAAGTTAAACATGACCAGAGGAATGACCCCACTGTTGGACCCGTGGTTCGGTTCAAAATGGCAGGAGATAAACCATCAGGTCACGAACTAAGACAGCTCAGCCCACAGATCACATGCCTCCTTAGAGAGTGGGACAGGCTGGAAATAAATGAAAGTGGAGTATTGTACAGGAAAACCTCAAGCAGAAAGCAACTGGTTCTTCCAGAAAAACATAAAAGTACTGTGCTAAAGGAGCTTCACGATGAAATGGGCCACCAAGGGGTAGACAGGACTACGTCACTGATACGGGACCGGTTTTACTGGCCCTATATGCAGCGAGAGATAGAAGATTATGTAGCAAGAAAGTGTGTATGCCTCAAACACAAGAAACCAAGTCATGAGACAAGAGCCCCGCTGACGAGCATCGTCACCACTCAACCGTTCGAACTTGTCTCAGTGGATTTCTTGCACCTTGACAAGTGTCAAGGTGGCTATGAATATATTCTTGTAATCATTGACCACTTTACACGTTTTGCCCAGGCATACGCCACAACTTCAAAATCAGGAAAAACAGCTGCGGACAAAATCTTTAACGACTATGCACTGAGGTTTGGCTTCCCAACAAGAATACACCACGATCAGGGTGGTGAGTTTGAAAACCAACTGTTCACACAACTGAAAAAGTATTGTGGAGTTGCTGGGTCGAGAACTACTCCCTACCACCCCCAAGGGAACGGGCAGGTAGAGCGGTTTAACCGAACACTTCTTCAGATGTTAAAGACGCTCACAGAGAGACAAAAGAGTAACTGGAAAGACTCACTAAGCAAACTGACCTATGCATACAATTGTACTCGCAGCGAAGTTACTGGGTTTTCCCCCTTCCATTTGCTGTACGGACGCTCCCCACGGTTACCAGTAGACATGTTATTCAACTTGCCCACAGAGCAAGGTAACAGTAATCACCATCACTACATGGAAAAGTGGAAGCAGGGCATGGAAGAAGCCTATGAGATCACAAGAGAGAATGCTCACAAAGCTACAATCAGAAGTAAGAGACATTATGACCGTAAAGTTAAAAGCTCTGTGTTGCAGCCTGGAGATCGTGTCTTAATCAGGAACATGACACCCCGTGGGGGTCCAGGAAAACTGAGAAACCACTGGGAGGATACTATCCACACAGTTGTGCGTCAAGTGAGTCTTGATATTCCTGTTTACGAACTCAGACCCGAGAGAGGAAAAGGGAGATCAAGGATTTTACATCGTAATCTTCTCCTTCCATGTGATCACCTGCCACTTGAAACGTCAATGCAGCCACGAGCAAGGAAAAGAAATGTGGAGCAAATTGAGGAGGCAGAGCAGTCAGAAGAAGAGGACGATGGAGATGAGTATTATCCAGTGCCACTCCAGCAGCAATCTGAACCCGGCCCACCTGAGACAATGAACCCTGTGTGTAGTACACCTCCGGAGCTCGAATGCATACAGTCTGAGGAAAACATGCTACCTGAGCCAGATAGAGAAACAGGAGCGACAAACCAACTGGGAAACTCACTGGAGAGAGAGGACAGTTCTGTCGAGGATATGCCTCTGGAGGAAGCTATCCCTTGCTTGTTTCAAGTGACCCTAGTGGTGAGGAGCTTCAGCGGTCCAGACGACAGCACAGACGGCCCAAGGTTTTCACTTATGATAGGCTTGGCTCACCAGTTTGCCACAACATTAGGACATTACAACAACAAAACTGGATGGTGCCATGGACATACACTGTGCAGCCACATCACTTCCAATACTTCCGGCACTAAGGACATGAAAGGTAGAAACTGAACTGAGTAAATGCATACACATTACACTCAAAATGGAGTGTTCAGCACAAAATGCACATTCAAATGGACTGTTGAACATACGATGGACTGTGGTTACACTGTACATACACATATATATGACACTGTTGCGGTAAATCACACCACACTCATGGACCTTTGTTAAAGGAGAGTGAAATTGACTTGAGTATGTTGCACGAACAGAACTGTTAACAAGGCAGTTATGTATCTAAGTGGATACAAAACAAAGACCAAAAGAATAAACAAAGACATTTAAGGATATTGGGTTTTTACCTGTGCTTGAACAAATGTATGAAAAGAGTTCCAGTCTGTAATACTGCATTATATAGGATAAAATGTAGCAGAAGTGTTGATCTGAAATAACGGTGCATTGTGCGTTGATTAATAGTGTATGGTTTAACCCCTTATTTGCACTAAAGGTCAAAGGTTACATTAGGATGTTGGGGACAACATCTATTTTGAGGGGGAGTATGTGACAAGTGGTATGTGACATTATAGTTCATAACTCATTATTGCATAAAATAGTCTGTTATAAAACGCGTATTAAGTTTTGTTTATATTAATGGTTATATTATAATACGTATTAAGTTTTGCCACTGTTTAAAATTAGAGTAATATTAATAAGTTGAATGCAGATAATGCTGATCTTCGTCTGTATGGTTTTATTATTCATCGATCGGTTGGTAATGCCTTGGGGTTTCAGTAGGGGGATTCCGGCGCGCTTCTCTTCCTCATTCAATACAGACGAGTGAAGGCGAGAGCTGCGTGTGCGTGATTTCTTCATCTTTCTCATTATCTTTCCCCTTTTTAAGGGCACAACACTAGAGTTCTTACTAGATCAAGAAAATATGATCATATAACACCGATTTTATCATCACTACACTGGTTACCTATAAAGTTCCGTATTAATTACAAGGTATTGCTTTTGACCTATAAAGCTCTAAATGGTTTAGCTCCAGTCTATTTAACGGATCTTCTATCGCCTTATAATCCATCGCGCTCTTTAAGATCACTAAATTCGAGGCTTCTGGTCATTCCTAGGATATCCAGATCCACCAAAGGAGGGAGAGCATTTTCACATCTAGCTCCGAAGCTCTGGAATAGCCTTCCTGATATTGTTCGTTGCTCAGACTCGCTCTCCCAGTTTAAAACTAGACTAAAGACGCATCTATTTAGCCAGGCATTCATATAAATTTTTATCTTACAGTTACTGTAAATTCGGCCTCTAGTTCATAAACGCCAGAGGAGAACTGGCCCCGACTGAGCCTGGGTTCTCCCAAGTTTTTTTTTTCTCCATTGGGTGATCTGATGGAGTTTTAGGACACCATTGGGTCACTTGATGGAGTTTTTCGGTTCCTTGCCACTGTTGCCTTTGGCTTGCTCAGTTGGGGATATTCAAATTAATTAAACAATCATACCATTGATCAGCTCTACCAAACTTGGATGTCCTTTTTGGATGTCCAGTAATAAACAAACATTGTTGAGTTGTTTTGATTGATACTGTAAAGCAGCTTTGATACAATCTTGTGAAAAGCGCTATATAAATATATTTGACTTGACTTGACTTGACTTGACAACTAATAATGTGTTGCAAATGTTATACAAACCATGTTCCCGTTTTATTTCATTTAATTTACAGAAAAATATACCGGGATAACCCATAGACAGTATAAGAAGTGGACAGCCATCTCAGGGATAACCTGGCTTTTTTTGAGACTGCCCTGTTTCGGAATAGTTAATTATATGCTTAAGCCCGGCCCCCTCGTGACGTGATTGGTAACAAGGTACAAGTTTGTGACATAAGAAACACCACCGATTTCAAAACCGCGTTTTCAGGAGTTTTAAGGAGAAAATATTCAGCAATGCTGTTGACTTATGAATTTGTACATTGCTTGTCTTAAAGCATATTTCAAACACCACAGACATATAAACAACATTAAAAAATTGATTTTAGCCAAAAAAAAATATTTTTTTAACACTGATAATAACACATTTTACTCAAGAGTTGCAATCACAGGAATAAATTAGTTTTTAAAAATACAAAAGTTATTTTAAATTGTATTTAATATTTCACAATGTTACTGTTGTTACTGTATTTTTGATCAAATTGGTAAGAGACTTTGTCAGACTCAGACACATTAAATAATTTCACCTACTCCAAACTTAGTTGCACAATGAACAACAATGCGGGACTCCAAAATAAAGCGAATAAATCTTCATCGTATTGTATTGAATGCGAGAAAGAGAGTGAAAGAAGAAAATAAAGAGAACTCAATAGCTCAACAGGTGTTGCAGTTCCTTCACTGTCCTGCTGGAGGCGCTGTTGCGCGCTGTGTTTCTGCTCGTCTCCTCCTCTTCCTCCTGCAGGGCCTTTCAAAATCTCCCTGACCAACCCATTATAACAGACAATGTTGCATGCACGCTGACCCGAGCACTCAGCAGAAACACAACACATTCACAGCTTTAGCTCCGGTATTAGATCCAAACACTAGCAGAACGGTTCAGTTTGAGCGCGAGCTCTGGATCAAACTAATGGACTTCTAGCCGAATAACGGAGAGAGAGAGCGCGCGCATCTGTGGTACCGCCGGGTATGTTCTGATGGGTTTAACTTTGACTTGATCACACACAAATCACAGCCATCTCACTAACAGATTCACCTTGAACATTATGTGTCCTCCTGGGTATGTTTTATTGCGCTTGTGTCGTAATTTGATTTGTTGATTCATTTGTGACATACATGAATGTTGAAGTTCAGAACTTTGTTTCTTATAACTTGCATACAAAGATTTGTATTATTATTTTCTTATACCACAAACCAACCTGATAGTAAATGTTAGGTAAATGAAGTGCTCGTGTAGGCTTTAAATCAGTGGCAGTGATATTTTGTGTGTGTTTGTGTATTTAATGTTGCTGTGTGTATTATGTTGCTAATAGTTACTGTTATGGACTGATGACCTCGATCATCTGAGATTGCAGAACTGTAGACATGTGATGAGGGAAGTTGGTTTTCAACAGGTTGTGTCATTGTTTCAAAATGACTAATTGTTTAAAAGTCGTTCAAAACTAAGTGGAAACAGAATCAGACACCACTAATACCTAATGCGTTTTCTGTCTGTCGCTAAATCAATTCATGTCTCTGGTGTGTGTCTGTTATTGTCTTCCTTTGTGTCTGTTTCACTGCTGGACACTTGCATGATGCCGAAATCTCTGTGATTGTTGATTAGGTTTTACTAGATTTCTGATTAGCTGGGCTAATATTAGTTATTAGAAATTAATATCTAAAAGCGATATTTAATATTATACCTAACATTTGAAAGATTTCTCAGATGTCTCATATTCTATTCTCTTATCCTGTTCCAGCACTATATGAGACCTGTTGCTATCAGATACCAGAGCTTCAATGCTCGCTGATGGCCAACAAAGCAGACTTTGACATGCATATTATATTTTCAAGTAAAATTACTTAGGAAAATGATTTAAAATTTATTCTTGCAGTACAGTTGTTACTTGTGCATTATTTGTTGGGAGAATGGTTCCCATAAGTCATTAAAAAAACTGCAAAAAAAGAGATATCATAATTTGCATTTAAAATTTAATACAATTTTATATTTAATCATTTTAGTACATCCATTTTAATTTGTTCCAGTTATGCTCGGTCTAAAAAATAATTTTTACTCAATTACTATTTTTGATTAGAATCTAAAAAAAAATAATTATGAATAAATATGAAACGAATGCGAAAAAAATTAAATGTAAAAAATCCAATTATCAAGAATTTGTATGTTAAAAACTGCGGTTGCCCTGTTTACAACTTTTGTATTTAAAAAATAAATCTGATATTAAACATTACAGCTATAATTGTTCAGACTGAGATCGAAAAGTATTTTGATTGATGCTGTACTTTTTATATGGTTAGAAGAATAAATTGCCCCTGAAAATCAATTCCAAATATTACCTCGTCCATATACTCTGAATCTGTTCTTCCTGAATAGAGGAACACCTGGCTACTCTCAGACGTCCTTGTAAGGGGCCGGTGATGTCATTGGCAAGGAGCAGATGGGCACCAAACACTCTCCCCCTTTGTGTGTGTGTGCGTGTGTGTGTGTGTGTGTGCGCGCACCATCTACTGAAGAATAATACAAGCATAAGTGTGTGTAGCCTATGCATTTGATTTAAGCCTTTCAGAAGTGTCAGGGCATCTTGGGACAAAAGACAACTACTGCAGTCGTGTGTTTAATTGTGTTAAGGGCTGCACAATATTGACAAAAAATGCGATAACTTGTTAAATACAATATTCAATATGCAATACAATAATGCTTTACTTGTGTAAAATAAATGTAAATTATATTTAAAAACTGAAAATGATAACCAACATACATGTTTCACATTTTTTTTGTGAGAAGAAAGCATCCCTACAACTTCTGAAAGTGAACCGCAGTGTTTTACTGTAGCATCACATAAATAGTAAGTGTCATTTTAACGTCAGTGTAAACCAGGGGGTTTTGGGATTCAGGCAGGCCTTCATTACGTTTATTTAACAACAGAAATTGAATAATCAAATGTAAAAAATAAAACACTGCTTAGTCTTCACTGTATAAATCAAATATATAGGCTAGTGATTCTTAGTCGATTCCAAAAACACTGTATTGAACACGCGGCTTTCTGTGTGCGTGAGTTCTTCACTTATTGGGCTTATACATTAAGAATGTACACGTATATAACCGTTTATTCTCTGCGTGACCTTAAACTTGCACTTTTTTTTTGTAAACTTTTGGAGTAGTAAAGTCATGCAGTTATTGCAAGCTGTTGCGATGCACATTTGCGATATTTCAATATATCATGCAGCCCTGATTGTGTTCATCATCTCAGTAGTTATAGCTTGCGTGTCCTGACGTTGGCCTCTCTCATCCGTGCACCGCTCTGCATTTAGCCCACAGATCTCTTCTCTTCCTGAGCGGATGGATTTTGTGTCAGAAATAGTGCTGTAGGTCTGTATGCTATCCATTTTTGTGGATCAAGCTTAAATGTTCCCTTTGGGTCTTATACACATACTCTCAATAGCTATGAGCACACAGTCATTGCGTGTGCTTGCATTGAGTAAAACTTGCATGCAAACAACCTTTGCCATTTTAGTCTGTCCAGTCGTGGTTATTTTAGAGACATTTGCACGGTAGCAAGTATTAGGGACGTCTCTAATAAACTGATAATTATTTTCTTGTTATGGCTGATTATTAAAATTAATTGTCTAAATAACATACTAAAAAGTTAAATCAGTTTTGAATTATTTTAAGAATGAAAAATTGATATTAATTTTAAGATTTGTGAAAAATTACATTTAACCGTGTTAATTTGTGTTGTTAGATGATGGCAAAAGTAGCGTTTATTTATTGGTTTTATTATTTAAATAAATATTTTTTTTTTTTTTTTTTTTTTTTTTTTTACACATCCCCTCATTTACACCCATAAATTCAAAAGATTGGTACCTGACATGGAAATTAGCCCGGAGTTTCTAAATGCTCCTTATCCTTCTGAACAACTAAAAGGTTCATGGAAATCCATTAGTCAAGCCTGGGAACGTTGTTTGAGTTTACAAGAGCTCTGCTGTTATGAAAGCTGTATCCTTTAATGGCTGAAATCCAATACAGCCTCTCTGGTAGAAGTGACCAGTGTGGGTCAGGCACTTGCGCTTGAGCTCGTCTGTCCTCTTGTCCTTTTTTTTTCTTTTTTTTTCTTTACTCTTTTCTGGGTTTCTGATGGCTCTTTTTGCATCCTTGTGTTTTGAACAGGAAGACATTGGAGTTATTGTGAGTGTGGAGGTGAACTATCTGCCTAAATAAGCCAAATGTCAGAGGGCAGAATGTGTAACTCCGTGTCTCTGTAGGAAAGGCTGATGGATGGAGCGAGGGACCAGTATGAGGAACGATTGAAAGAGGTGTTTGAAAGTTTTGATGGCAGTGGTTTGGGCTCTCTGAGTCCTGAAGAACTGACCGATCTCTGCCGGGCCCTACAGCTGGAGGAAAACACACTGAACACACTCTTACACACACTGCTGCAGGACCAGATCAGTGCACGGGTAAGAGAACATGCATATTTACTTTTAGTTTAATTTTTTGTGTGATTTGTTGTTTTTTTATGCTGAGACATTTAATACTGTTAATTTGAGTGTGGATTACATTTCAGAAACTTTGTATTTTGTACAAAAAAACCTAAACTAAATAACTTTTTAGAGTATCTAAAACAAGAAGCTGCTTAGTCTATAGACTTGGGTGAAAAGAGGAGTTGTTTATTGCTAATGTTTTCATTTTTCAGGTTGATTTTGAACAGTTTAAGGATGTGCTGATCCTCGTGTTGTCAAGTACAAACACAGATGATCCAGAGGAATGTCTTGAACAGCCAGGTAACATCCTCATAATGTAGCTTATTATGTTAAGATCTGGGCTGGTAACCAAAATAATGCAGGTTTGAATCCTGTAATGGTAATCTTGAACGGTCATTGCTTCATTGATTAAATCTATATATATTGGTCATTGGATACCCAGCTGTCTAGATATTGGCATTAGTATTTACCATTAAACTTACTTTTCAAGCAATCATTATCTAACATGCTCCAATAAATATTTAGGCTTCCAGTATGGAAATAAATATCTGTTTAGGTATAGTCTCTTTGTGTTTGCCGCCATTTATTTTTGATTCTGCTTGATTTATGACTATATTACAGAATTAAATTATAAAATATATTTTGACTATTTACTATAATTGACTGTAATTGAAACTGCAGGTTGATCAAACGGTTTTGCTCAGTGTTTGGATATCCTGATGTAACCGAGGATGTATTAAAAGCCAGACAGTGGGAGCTCAGGGAGTAAATAGGGAGGATGTGAGGTTAAATCTGGATTAAGAAGGATTATTCTGAGAGCAGTGAGAGTGTAAATGAAGACTATTCTATCTTAAAGCAAGCTCTTCTCTAATTATGACATTCACAGTTAATGATGGTAATCATTGCTATGGACATTGCTATGAAGTTCCTATGGTGTTTTTAGAACATTGTGTGGTTGTGGTTTATTACTGGCTGTCACCGTTTCCAAGTCTTTATGATATTCGTTTCCTTAAAAGTACGAATTTTTAGGAAAGAAATAATGCTAGTATGCATTAAATTGATCAAAACTGACAGTAAAGACTATTACATTCAAAGTATTGACAAAATGTTAAGCACAACTGTTTTCTACATTGATAATAATAACAATTAAATGTTTCTTGAGTACCAAATCAACATGTATTAGAATAATTTCTGATTTAGTGATCCCTTGCGCAAAATTTGTGAAAGAGTGTTAGATTTGACTGTGCAGAAATGTATTTATGGTTTAAATGTTGCAAGAGTCCTTTTGTCTCTCCCCTAGATTCCCCAGAAGTCCAGCCACGATTTGTAAAGGGCAGTAAGCGCTATGGCCGTCGCACTGCTCCGGAGTTCATTCACACACACACTGATTCACACACACAGGCTGAAGATGAGGAGGAGAAGGATGAAGATGCTCAAGAGAGCGACGAAAGGACTGTACCCAGGAAACGTGAGGTAACAAACACAGACATGAATAACGGTGAAGGTTAAGGCACATTCTTCTCGTTTGGAATCATCCATATCTGAATACACAGATAAGATGAAGGTTAAAGTTGTGAGTCTCCTTGAGAAAACTTTCAAATTATTTCAGCTGCAAATTTTGAGCTAGCTCTGAAAAACTCTGGCTGACTGGAGAGAGAGGAGAAACATGTGTGTGTGTGTGTGTCTTTGCCCTATGCTCTGACAGCAGTTCAGTGTGTCACTGAATTAATGAGTTTTCAGAGTCTCAGAAGACGCATCCCACTGGCTCAAACTATCGAGTCAAACTAACCCTATCTTGTGATGAAAAGATTTTTTTAGCAAATTCCTGCTGGCGTGTGTTTTGTGAGCTTTTGTGTGTGACTCTGGCCACGCTCTCCAGCAGGTGCACATTAATACACACTGCTGCGCAGAGCTCTCTCTGATAGTCTGATGTGTGAACAATCCTCCGGTTCTATGATAGCAGATGTGCGGGGTGTGTTTGGGGGGGGGGGGGGGGGGGGGGGGGGGGGGGTGGGTGTCTATTGACGAACAATGACCCCTCCCTACCCCTGAATTCCATTGCAAGTATTCTCCATCTGCTCCCTACACCCCCCCAAATTCACCCTGTCCATATTTGAACACGCACACAATGATCTTGACTAAACAATAGGGAAGTAATTGATTGAGTGGCTTTGTATTAATATATTTATTTTTTATTTGGTTATTTATTATTTTATATACTGTAATGTTTTGAAAAGTCATTTTAGCTCACCAAGGCTACATTTATTTGATTAAAAATACATTTAAAACAGTAGTAATATTGTGAAATATTACCATTATAATATATATTACCATTTAAAATTACTGTTTTAAATAATAGCTCTAGTATTTTTTTACTGCAGCCATTACTCTAGTCTTCAGTGTCACATGATCCTTCAGAAAACATTCTGATTTGCTGCTCAAGATATTTTTTATTAATTATTTTGTCAATATTTTGTTGCGTAATGTTTTTGTGGAATCTGTGATACTTTTTAGTAAACTTTCAGTGATCTTTGAATAGAAAGTAAAAAAATAGATTTTATTGTAAACATGTGAATGACTTTGTCACTTTTGATCAGTTTAATGCGTCCTTGCTGAATAAAATGCATTGTTTCTTTTAAAGAAAAAAAATCCTACTGACCACAAAATTTTAAACTGTATTGCTTTTATGAACATTATTAAATTCCTGCCTGTGTAGGCAGTGTTTCACACATTGCTTAGGTGATCACTGAAGGCATTTGTTTTGACATTGATGGAGTCAAATTAAATTATTAATGTGACAGTTAACACCCCTCCTTATTGATTCATCTTTATTACATCTTCTGCTGTCTCGTTGTTGCTCAGTACTGCCCCCTCCTGGGAGTATGATAACAAGAGTTTTTCATTTATGCGTTTTATTTTTATTTTCATTATAGCGCTGGAATGCTGACATGAGCATTTCTGAAGAGTTTGAAGCAGAAGGTAAGGTTAAATACTCTCAAACCCCCCAGACATCTTCCTTTATGCCAGAGATTTACACTGGTTTGTGTGCAGGTCAGATGCACCTCTGGAACCCTGATGAACCCAGTACACCACTAGGCAATGCAGTGCCACTGTGTGACTTGGAGGAGCGTTTGCAGAATGCCTGTCATCAGCTCTCTCTACCCATAAACGGCATGGCCACACTGCAACAGCTACAGGCACTCTGCCAGCTCATAGGCATTGAGGTATTTTCCATTATCACAACCTGAGATACATTAAGGGCCCTATTTTAACGATCTAAGCACATGGTCTAAAGCGCACGGTGCAAGTGCACTTCGGGCGTGCCCGAATCCACTTTTGCTAGTTTAAAGATGGGAAATCTATTGGATGGTCTCTATTCTTGTAAAGAGTAATGGGTGTGTTTTAGGCATAACGTGTAATAAATTAGAGTCTCATCTCCCAATCACTTTAAAAGCCAGTTGCGCTCGCACCATGGCGGATTCGCTATTTACATGGTGGAATTTTCAAGTGGGAAGACTGAATGCTTCTCTAGCGAGGAAACGGATCTGCTCGTGCACAAGGTTAAAGTGTGTGAGCAGCCAATCTACGGAACAAGCTGGATTCCACCATATATTTATGTACACAATAATAACTTTTACATTGTAATCCTTTTATTTTTAATATTTGGCATGTTTGTGTGCTGCTATGTGTGTAATAAGAAGAGTGTGCGCGGGTTGTGCACCCACCTATAGGCTCATATTACTAATGCCCCCTTTAAAGCTGCAGTAGGGAGTTTTGAGAAAACGTTGACTTAGCCTGAAAATTTGAACAAGCACAACTTACAGGTCCCACCCCCTTGCCCTCTGCTGCGCTACAGCCCTCCCTCCACAGCGGAGCCTGTCGTGAACGCGCAGGCTAGTAAACAGGTCCACCGATGACGGCGGATAAACAGTTATATGGCACATTCACTAATAGGGACGAAACGTCAACAATATGCTTTACATTGACTATGGCCTGCCCATACTTTGACTACAAACTTGGTCTTCAAATCAGTTTAATTGTTTAATTCTTTCTTTTTCGCTTGTTTATCGTCATTGGTCTTTTTCCTTTTACCTCTTTGTTTTATGAGCAGGTGTCACTCGAGAAATTGGCAGTTTAGGTTGTTTCTCCGCCATTAGCACAGCTGCAGCTCGCTGGCAATCTTGAGTTTGAACGACGGTATGCGTCGCGCTGTGAGGGGTGTGATCAGCGCATACACGAGCGTGATTGACACTGCTAAGACATTCCTCCTGGCTCTGATTGGTTGTTTCTGACCGGGAGCGTGTATTTCTGCAAATGGCAATAGGACCACTGGGAGAAGCCAGAGAAGCTTGATTTTTTTTTTTCACAGATTATCCGCCTCATATTCTACTGTCAGGACATAATGACAGTTTTAACAAATATGTAAAAATATATTTTTTACAAAAGTTACCTACAGCAGCTTAAAATAACAAAAAAATAAACTGCGCCATTGACCAACAAAAAGTGGTCTAAAGTTGCAGTATTTTTTTGTTATTGTGTACTTAAAGATATGGTGGCTAGCAAAAAACACTTGCATCACGCCTGGAGCCGCATTGCACCAGGTGTATGATAGGGCCCGAAGTGGTTAAAAACCATATTAACATGCAGTTCTTGTCTTTTTGAATGTTCCCAGATGGGTGAGGATCTGTTGCAGGGTGCTGATGAAAGTGTAATGGATGTGCAGGAGTTCATCTCGTGCATAATAAACCACAGCAAACCACCCACACCGTCAGTATCTACACCCTACAGACAATTAAAGAGACACCATTCTACTCAGGTAGTACACAAAAATAGATTGTGTGCAAAACATGCTGAAATATAATAGTTAAACCTCTTTTCGCCATCCCTCTCACTCTCTCTCTCTCTCTCTTTCAAGTTTGATGAGTCGGGTCGAAGGATCCCCTGTGCTGTTGAGCAGTACAATCGGTCTGCGGGTGTTTTCGGATTTGGATGATGGATCGGGACACGCTCCTGTGGAAACTCTGCTTTACCGGTGGATGGAAGAGGGAGTAGACAATAGCTCAGAAATCCTACAGGTAAAACACACAGACGTTGTGCATCTACACAACTTACGTTTAATCTGGGATATTCGTAACAAGTTTTTATGTGTGTGTCTGTAGGCTCTGGATTTTAATCTGGAAGGTAAAGTGAATCTGTCTGAGCTGACCGTTGCTCTAGAGAATGAGCTGCTGAGCACTAAGAACTCGATCCACCAAGCGGCGCTAGTGAGCTTTAAGGCAGAAATCAGACATTTGCTGTGAGTCCATGTATTTGAACTTTAGCTCATTCCAACTCTCACAGCTCACTCAAGCTCGGTCTAGATTTATCTAGAACTAAACTTCTCCAGCATACTGCATGATTCATATTGCTAATATGTATGATCATCTAATAATCATTCATTAAATCCAACTCGTATACTAACACTCATGCCAGCTCATTACTCTAATCATCACTCTAGAGCACTGTAGCTATTCATTCTGCGTCATACTAGATCACTTCAGTTTGTTAATCACACTTAATCTAGCTCATTTTAGATCAGTGGTTCTCAACCAGGAGGCCTCAGCACAATTCCAAGGGGCCGCAAAATGGCTTTAAATTAATTAAAATAAGACAAAATATATTTTAAAATTAAGTAGCAACAACAACAAAAAATCCCATTTCTCATGTATTACCTCAACAACTGAAATACATTTTATTTGAAAATCAGGATTCCCACAGTCTTGGAAAAAAACTAGAGGGAATTTTAAAAGTGTCATTTCTAGATCAGGAAGTGTGATAAAAAATAATAAAATATTTTTCTAGTTATATAAAACTCAAAACTATGTAAAAGTTTCAGGGTAATGGACTTCTGGATAATTAATTATGTAATTCGAGTGCTTAATTCTATTAATGAGAGGGGAATATTAATCTAAATGTGTATACTGTTTAATCCATTGCTTCACTCACTGCAGTATGCCAGTCTCAAGCCGGAGACGGGACGGGAAACTTCAGCCCTGGAGAGTCACTGTCCCAATGAGCTCCAACCCTAATAAAACCTTGTCTGTAGCTTTCTAGCAATCCTAAAGACCTTGATTACTTTGTTTAGGTGTGTTTGATTAGGGTTGAAGCTTAACTCTGCAGGACAGTGCCCCTCCAGGACCGAAGTCACCCAGTCCTGGTCTAGTGTGCGGACGCTGCGCACCTATTTAGGCTAAGATTGCCTACGCACATTTCAATGCCTCTTTTTGTGCGTCGACAGTGTTTATACATCATTCCCCAGATCTTTGTGTGTAATTTCATCTTGGACTCATTCCAGATCTCTTCATTTAATTCAGACTCACTCCAGATCACCTCAGCTTTGTTAGTTTGAATCAAGCTTATTGTTTTCTCTTATTCTAAATTGTTATTCTGCCTAAATCCCGGTCCTTATTCAGTTTTACTTCACACACTCAGCGTCACTCTAGCTCATTAAGACTCCCTTTTAAATTGTCTTCACGCACTCTACGTCAGTCTAGCTCATTATTCAGATTCACTCAAGATCATTTAAAAATCATTAGAGTTCCAGATTGCTTCTAATGTCATACTTCTTTGTGTGACAGTGAGTGTGTTGACCTGGAAAGGCGTGAGAAGGAGAGGATTCGCTTTGATCTGGACAAAGCAGAGAAACTGAAATCTCAGCTGGCGTCTGAAGTGGATGACCACCATGCTGCCATCGAACGCAACAACGAACTTAACCTCCGGTAACATTTCACTTTCAATAATTTCATAATGGAACCATCTTACTCCCTTTAAATGCAGAAAGCCCTTAAAGTATACATTTTCAAATCTCATCTCTTCTCTGCATATCATCTGTGATGTGAGATTTTCCTCAACAGTATATTTGTTTACAGTACCTGCAGAGACTTGCTGCATAAACACAGAAGGCCTGCTCTGTGGACATTGATGATGTCATGTGTATTCATGTGTCATGTGCATGTGTGTTTATGTCCATGCATGCAAATATGTACAGGAAGTTGGAGCAGGAATATAAAGAAAGTATGACTGCTCTGAAGGCAGAGCTAAGTAGAGAGGTGGAGCTTGTGCAGCAGCAGGCCAATCAGCAACGAGAAGAGCTTGAGCAGGGAATTGGCAAGATGAAAGATGATGAAACCTTCTTACGAGAACACCTTACTCTCACCATTAAAGTAATCAGCATTTTGCCTTTGATTTTTTTTTTTTTACTTATGAATTGCCTGCTACATGTTTACGTCACATTTCTGTCAACCTGTCATATTGATTCCATTTGATTTTATGGTTGGAATTGAAGTGTCTATTTTATGGGTTTGTCTTCAATAACTTTGTGTCGTGTAGGAAAGTAGTCGCCTGGAGTCAGAGCTTATTGAGACCACTGAGAAACTGGTGGAAGCTGAAAACCAGTTGAACAAAGTGCAGAAAAATCTGGACGGTGTTTTGAAAGAGAAGGTACTGAAATCAGCACAGATGCAGACATCAATATTGACATGAGGAGAAACATGCGTAGATTGATAGTGACATCACCAAAGACACCCATCTTTTCTGACATCACATACTTTGCTGACTTTACAGACACATCTTTCAGATTACATAGATCAGCATTCCCACTGTCTTGAAAAAGCTGAATATATATGAGGTAGTTTTATTTGAAAAATGTGATTTCTAGACCAGGAAAAGCCATCTAGGTAAGAAAGGTAAAAAAAATCTAAAATGAAAATGTAGTAAAAATATTTGTAAAAATTATTCTCTTTAATCCTTATCCAATAAATCATGCACAATTGGAAAGTTGATATTGATATTGGCCACTGATTTAGAGGATCCTGTCATTTGTCATACCATTACTGATTTATTGTAATGTTTTGTGTGTTTCTAAATATTCTTTTTGTTTCTGTGTGTGTAGTTTGGTGATTTGGATCCAGACAGTGCAGAGTTTTATCAGCAAGAGGAACGTCTCAGACATCTGCGCAGAAGCTACGAGGAGCAGTGCAGGGTCTGTAACCTCTCTGTTTTTGTATACTTTCCATTTGTTTCATTCTATTATTCAGCCTGAAATTCACATCCATATCTGTATGTGTATTGTAGGAGCTGCAGGATCGTATAGACGAGCTGGAAGCTCAGCTGGAGGAATATCAGACTTCAGGTCACACACCCTCGACACGTCCCGGACTGAGTCTGTCTGATGAACTGGCCGGCAAGAGTCCAGACCCAGGTAACATATACATGTGTGCTCATACTCGTAGACAACACTGAATGAATGCTTACAGTTGGATTTCATCTTCTGCCACATTTAATGAGCTGTGCTTGTTGTGTGTATGCATGTTTAGGTTCTCAAGTGCGGCAGCCATTAAACATGAGTCTTGAGACAGAGATGTTACTGGAGCAGCACCAACAAGAGATAGAAAACATCAGGGCAATGGTGAGACATCAGGGCGATGTGCATACTTTTAAAAAATATAAAGATTTATCATAAAGTGTATGAAATCAAAGAAGGGGTTAGTGTATTTGCATTCATATCAGTAAAGAGATCACTCAAACATTCTGACAATTTTAATACTTAGGTGAACTATTCCATTTAAGATTAAATTAAATCCAAAACTGCCCTGGATTGTTCAAAGAATAAAAGACGTACTGTTGCTCTCTTATCCCCTCTGTAGGTTTATGAAGAAAAACGCAGCGCAGAAGAGGAGAGAAGTCGTCTCTCTCTGCAGCACCAACAGGAGGTGCAGGTTTTGAGGGAGGAGATGGCAAGAGAACTAGAGAGAGCGAACAGATTGGAGCAGGACATTTCTGCCCTCCAAACTCTCCACCAGCAGGAGCTTCATTTTCTCACACAAGAGGCGCAGGAAGCCAGAAGCCGTGCAGAACAGCTGGAAGTGAAGGTGCAAGTTCTAGAGGAGAAACAGACTGCCCTTGAGGAGCAGAGCAGAGTGCATGCTGAAGAGATGAGTTTGAGGGAGTCAAAGTACCAAGAGGTGCTGGAGGCAAGTCTGCAGGAGCAGAGAAAGAGACTGCAAGAAGAGAAGGAAAAGGAGGAGAAGAGGCTTACAGAGCAGTGGAAACAAGAGCAGAAGAGCTATGAGGAGGTGCTAAGTGCTCAGCTTGAGGAGATGCAGCAGAGAACAGAACAAGAGTGTGTTGAGCTGGAAAAGAGGCTCAGGGAGGAGTGGGAACGAGAGAGGCAGGAGTTAGAGGAGAGCAGTAAGGAGGCATTGCAGGCTGTGCTGGAAGAGAGAGAACGGGGGCTCAAGGAGGAGTGGGAAAGGGAGAAGCAGGAGCTAGAGGAGATCAGTAAGGAGGCATTGCAGGCTGCGCTGGAGGAGAGAGAACAGAGGCTCTTGGAGTGGGAAAGGGAGAAGCAGGAGCTAGAGGAGATCAGTAAGGAGGCATTGCAGGCTGCGCTGGAGGAGAGAGAACAGAGGCTCTTGGAGTGGGAAAGGGAGAAGCAGGAGCTAGAGGAGATCAGTAAGGAGGCATTGCAGGCTGCGCTGGAGGAGAGAGAACAGAGGCTCTTGGAGTGGGAACGGGAGAAGCAGGAGCTAGAGGAGATCAGTAAGGAGGCATTGCAGGCTGCGCTGGAGGAGAGAGAACAGAGGCTTGAGGAGTGGGAACGGGAGAAGCTGGAGCTAGAGGAGATCAGTAAGGAGGCATTGCAGGCTGCGCTGGAGGAGAGAGAACAGAGGCTTGAGGAGTGGGAACTGGAGAAGCAGGAGCTAGAGAAGATCAGTAAGGAGGCGCTGCAGGTCGTGCTGGAGGAGAGGTTGGAGAGGGAAAGGAGGCTCAGGCAGCAGTGGGATGAGGAGCGGGCTTCATTAGAAAACAAACATCACGCTCTGCTACTACAGCGTTTGCAGGAAGAGAGGGAACACCTCCGAACTCAGCAGGAAGAGAATGAGAGCATTATAATTGAGCATTGGGGGAGAGAGGGGGCTCAGATGGAGAAACAGCATGAGGAGGCTCTGCAGGCCTGTTTGGAGCAGGAGCGAGAGAGACTGCAAGTGGAGAGAGAGGAGCAAGAGAGAAGGTGGCAGCAGGTGCTGAAGGAAGAGCAGGGCCGGATGGAGGAGGCGCACAGGGAGGCCATGAAGGAGCTGTGTGCCAAACACAGCGAGGAGAGGGAAAGAATCAGCAGCATTTTGGAGAAACTACGCACAGACATTGCAGAACAGAGGTAAGACACACACTTGCTAACTGAAAATAACCTTAAAACTTTGATATTTTTACATGTGAAATCATTTAATTTCTACAGATGCATGTCCTCAAATTGGATACACTGCAAAATATTTTTCTTAACAAGTATTTGTCAATCTTTAGTACAATGTTTGTCTTACTCTGGATCCCCCATTATGTGCCTCATCATGCCAGAGTCCTCTATCTGTGAAGCGCATTTAATTGAACTGTGGTAGTTTTCATTTTTTGAGGAAATTATATTTTATTATTTTTTAAATATTTTTTTTTTTTAAATTTATTAAAGTTTCATTTTAATTTTAGTTTAAGACAGTTATTTTTAATAATAGGTTTACATTTTTGTTATAGGTTTTAATCTTCAATATATTTTAATTTATTATATTTCTACCTATTTAATGCCACGGTAGAAGACATGGCATAAATGACAGACAAACATTTTACAAACATTTTCTTTAAGTATAATCAAGTTTTTAAAAATTGCAGTAAAACAGAATACACATAATAAAGATGCATTCTCTCGAAACAAGTCTTAAGCAGTGTTGTTTCTCAAGTAATAATAGGGGAAACACTAGGGAAACAAGTAAAAAATGTATTAAACTAAAAAAAAATTAGATAGAAATCTTGGGTCCAATTTGGTCCAAATAAAGAAGAAAACTCCAACCCTGCTATTGGAGAGCTTCTATCTTGTAGAGTTCAGCTGCAAACCCAATCAAACACACCTGAACCAGACCTAAATTAAGGTGGTCAGGGTTACTTTACTTTACTAGGCTTAAATGACATGCAGGGTTGGGACAGACGTCTGCTTGAACAGTGTTTCCCAACCCTGGTCCTGGAGTACCCCCAGAACTGCACATTTCAGGCCTTGTCCACATTAAAACGAGAAGGGCTTGAGAATCGGGATTGAGAAACACTGCTCCAGGAGCAGGGTTGGAGACCCCTGATATATAAAGGTATCAAAGTCATGCATCTCAAGCCCATGTGTGATGATGTGCTTTTGAATTTAACAGCACTTAACTTCTCATCTTGAAACATACAAAATCACTGTCTACTATTCTTCATCTCCACTCATTTTAAATGTGACATGATATGAGTTGGTGAGTATTTCTTTTAGGTAATGCTATAAGCTGTTGATGTTGATTGGCCGTGTGCAGGAGAGAGCTGGAGAAACAATTCTCTCAGAGACTCGAAGAAGTGGAAGTTCGTTTCAATGGTGACCAGGAGGTGGTGTCTAAACGTTTTGAGGCAGATGTACATAAACTCGAGCAACATTACCAAAGTGAGATTGCAGCACTTGCCCAACAGCATGCTGCAGATCGTGCCCAATGGGAGGAGGAGTTAGAGGAAGCCACCAAGGAGGCGGAGCAACAGTTGAAGCTGTTGAGGCAGGCGCTCAAAACGGAGAACCAATGCCTTGAACTTGCACACGCACAAGATATTAAAGCGCTGACAGACAAGAACCTACAACTTCAGGCCGAACTGGAGTTTTTTGTCAGTGCTGCTCGAACAAAAGAGATTGAGCTTAGCCGTCAACTCAATGAGCTGCACAAGGATAGCATGGAGGCCAAAGACTTGCTGCTGGCACAAGCAGAGAACAAAGCCACTGAGCTGGAAGAGATGCTGAAACAGGCCGTGGATGACTTCATCCAGGAGCGAGCGGAGCTGCAATGGAGTCTGTCTGCTTTGGAGAGCAGGCGAGGGGAAGTACTTTCATATACTGAGAGCATGGAGCTGAAAGGCACAATCCAGGAGGGTGAGGAGCTCCTCTGTCAGGAATTAAAGGATGAGAGGAAGGCTCTGCTTGCAGAGAGAGACACACTGGCATTGAGAGTGGTGCAGTTGGAAGGAATTGTGTTGCAGTTGACAGGAACTACTGCAGAACCCTTGGGGGAATCTTGCTTAGAGTCTACTGAAGGAATCCATGGAGAATTCATTGGAGACAACTGTGAAGAAACTTCCAAAGAATCCACAGTACAACCCTTTGGTGAACTCAACCAATATACCTGCATAGAATCTATTGATGAAGTCAGTCCAAAGCACCTCATATGTGAGGAGTCTTCTGTAAACAGAGATAATGAAGAGGAAGCAGGCATAATGGATGAAGTTACTGACTTTGGGCTTTGTGATCCACAGCAACACAGATGCCTAGAGATTGGAGTTACAAATGATATAACTTCAAACTCTTGTGCTGATGAATTAGATATGTCTGATTTAGAATCTAACAATAGTGGAACAGAAACCCCTGATTGTGCCTGTCTTATAGAAGAGAAGGAAAAGATTGAGGAGAATCTCAGTAATCCTGGACTCGATGGTTCTGAAGATGCAGCATTGAACGAAGAGTTGCAGAATGCTGAAAGGAATAGTACAGAGTCTCAAAAGGATTACACCGTGGAGATAGCCGAGGAGGATATTTTGAATGACACAGAAATAGAAGCTCAAATCTTGGTTGAGAATGAAGCTTCCTATAACCAGGAGAGCTTGCAACACCATGAATCTCCAAGCACAGATGACACCCTTATCGAATACAATTGCAAACCACTTGGACCTGTGATTGAAGACAATCCAGAGGTCGGTATCAACATATCAAGTCTTCAGAATGAAATCAGGGCTTTTGCAAATAAGGTTTGTAGCCTAACCACGATTGACACAGAACTGGACAAAGTTGCAGATTTTAGAGAGGTGTGCATACAGGAGATCCTGGATCTTCAAGAAACAGTGATGCAGTACAGTAAAGCTGCAGAAGGCACTAGCTCCCAGTTGCAAAGCCCTAAACGGCAGTATCTGAATAAAGATAATATCATTCATCAAGTACCAAATCGTTTTGACCAAATGGAGGCCTCAATCAAAGATGTGCAACTTGCTGAGCTAAAGATCTGCTTTGAGCAAAGCATCCAAGAGAACTTGCAGCTTGTGGAGCGCAACAGAAACCTGGAGAAGAGAGTCAAAAGTCTGGAGGGTAAGATCCATGTAGTCCTGGACCTCCACAAGCAGCAGGCATCTGTCCTGGAAAAGACTGCACAATTCAGAGCGGAGAATTCCAAACCGAAGGTACTTTTCCAGGAACTTGATAAACAGGATAAGGTGCCGCGTTGGGACTCTGACTCTTCCGATACTTCAAACCACTCAGCCAGCAACTCCCAGTTAAAAGAGAAGATTGCTGCTGTAGCAGAGCTTGAATTCTTCTGCATGGAGTTTGAGAAGCAGAACTTACAACTACGCCGAGAACTTGCTGATCTGCAGGACAAATCTCTCAGGATCCATGAACAAATGCAGGAACGAAGGTACCATGTGATGGTCCCCTTTGTCCTGCTTTAGAACAAAGTAGAACATAGAACAGAATCCCCAATTCCCTCATCCCGTTTTCCCTCTGCTGGTCAATCCCCTTTGTGTGAGTGCCTGTGTAGACCCTGCCTTTTTTCAGAGATAGAGGCCCAACCACCACCATTAATCTCTCCCACACACTAAAAAACTCTGGTGGAGTTGTCCAGTATTGTAACCAAAAAGATCTGTCTGTGTAGTGTAGCTGTTGTATACCAGTTTTGACCCAATCTTTGTCTCAAAACTATTAAAAATTTCCTATGCAAATGTATGGAGCTTGTTGTAAATTTAACACCTAATCTGAAAAAAAATATCTGAACTAATGCTCCATGCAACAAAATGATGCAAAATTTTGCTATGCTTGGTCATTGTTGTACTAAATTTAATGTCACCAAGTGGATTTACAATGCCTTTTGTGTTTAGGAGTGAAGTTTGTCGTCTGGCTAAAGAGAACTTCATGCTGAGGCACAAAATCTCAACAGTGAGGGAGAAGGACCTGAGAGAGAACCAGGATGACCTGCGGTAAGGCAGGCGCACTGCTGTTTTACCTTAAAGGTGCTCTAAGTGATGTCACGCGTTTTTTAGGCCAAAACATTTTTGTCACATACAGCAAACATCTCCTCCTCATCCGCTAGCTGCCTGTCCCCTGAACACACTGTAAAAAGACACGGTCTCTGCAGACACTCCAGGCTTCACAAACGGCAACGAAAACAAACTGTAGCGACCCGCGCCACGAAACATAACTGTTCCAGCCAATAACCGACAAGAATGATTTAGGGGTAGATTTGGGGGGTTAGGGTCTAGCTAGCCTCCGTTTTGGTTGACAATACATTAAACGTCAACAAAAAGTGACGTCATCCGACATTGCTTAGAGCACCTGTAAGAGTTCTCAATTTTTATACTAGAGCTGTTGAATGACAACAAATACTCTTTTTCCAGATTACAACACATGAAGCAAGGGAAGAGATCGGTACAAGCTCTCAGGAGACAGGTGAGATTTAACTCCATTACTTTAAAATTAAACTTTCATATAGGGAAAGAGGTGGAAATTATTTCTTATGTTGCTATTTGTCATTACATTGTATATTTAAAAGCACAGAAGTGTTTAAACATCATGTAATGAGCCGCCATGTCATCAAACACACACACTCTTATTGTCTTTTTCTCCAGCACTCAGAGCCTCGTCGCCTGGGACAGCAGCTGGAGGAGGAGAATATTTTATTGCAACAGAATGCAGATCATGTGCGACATGCACTCCAGGAAGTAGTGCGTCATCATGACAGCTCAACCAATGAAAAGAATGGGGTATGGTTTTAAATGTGTAAATTTCATAGTAATAGAGTTCCAGTGACCGGAATGTTCATTATATTTATCTTTTCCCTCCATGCCCCTGTCATTCTGAATGCACACATACACGCTTGCTTCCAGTTTTGTGATCGGGAGGAGATTGTTTCCAGAACAGAAAAAGAACTGCTTAGATCAGAACTCAATCGGTGCATCGAAAAGGTACAAAAAGCACATACAATGCAAGACCCCCTCATTACCCATTTTCTCTCGCATCTGACACTTTACTTTACAAATGTTTCCTGTTTTTTATTCAGGTCATGTCACTGGACACATCTTTACAGACACTCACTCAGCAGAACGTCCGTCTCAAATCTGACCTACGCATCACACAACAAGAAAGGGATGCCCTCAAACAGGAAGTGATTTCTTTGCACAAAAAAGTGCAATATGCCAATGAGAGGGTGAGTATTGAGGACAGGAGCTTCTGTTATTTCATTAGATGAAGATTGTAACAACTCTTTCTCTCTTTCTTCACATCAGTTGTTGGAGGTCTCCGTTGTGTCTGCTGGTCAGCAGCAGGGGAGGCGTGTGTGGGCGGAGCTTTCTGGGCTGATGGAGGCGGAGCATGCCTCACTGACTGAGAAGAACCAACAACTCAAGCGTCAGATGAGCGAGATGAGCTCAGAGCTGCAAACGTCAAAGGATCAGGTAAGGACATGTTTACTAAGCACCTCTAGCAGCCATAGGATGTGTGCAAGAATGATGATTATGATGTTCTTTTTTAGATCCGCCATCTGGAGGCATTAAGTGTGAAACAGAGAGGACTCGTGAAAACTGCAGATCAAGAAAAATCTGCTTTGAAACATGAACTGGAGGCTCTGCACACACAGCTGCTATCAACACGAAACAAGGTTATACACAAGTGTTTATACACATATAACACAATACACAAACCTTAATGTACAATGTAGCTATACCCAACCCCAAATGGGTAACCAAACAAAATTGTGTAGAAACTTTTTGCTGTTAAAAATTTTCAAATGTATAAAACCATTAAAAAAATATTTTCTACTTGGTATGTACATGTAGTATAACTACTTTCTATATAGTGGATGTGTATGTGGTTTCAGATGTACCCTGCAGGTGCATTTTCCGTTGCTCAGAGAAATCCAGTAATTTTTCTATACACAAGTTTTTGAGCCGTTTCCGCTCTACATCCTAAACTCCTCCCGTTTATGCAACCCACTTCCGTTCTGGCGGGCTGGTTATGCTACCTAGCTCCGTTGTGCCGACAAAGCACTGATATCGCAGTGACAAAGAGGATAACAATTAACTTACAACATGAATAAAAGTTGTTCGGGAACGACGTGTTCGGTAGTTGGTTGCAAACACTCTAGAAAGCACCTGAACGAGTGGTTAGATAGAGAGTGCTACGACCACAATCCAGCTACGAAGAGGTTGAATGTCGATGCGCTCCATTGTTTACATTTTTTCGCAAGCCTGACACCGACTGAACTGGCTTAATCTTTAGAATATTGCCTTGTGTTCCTGTCTACCAACACCCAGACATGATGTTCATTAAATACAGATAAACACAACAAATACTGCATGCATTGTATTTTTATATGATATATGGAAATGTTCACAGTGGTGTAATTGTGTGGGCTGCTTTTGTATTTTAATTTTTAATACCTGTTAGGATTAAATACGCAATCTTTCTTATTGAAGCCATTTGTTTAGTTTCCTCAAAACAATTAATTCATTCAGTGTTATTTATGTACAGTATGAGCTTACTATGAATGATGAACTGTGTTAAAAGACATTGTAGCACTCTAAATAAGTTAAAAAACTTAAAAATACGTTTCATATATTTAAATAATATAATGTTTTTTTTATTTATTTCATGTTGATTATATGAGAAGGGAACCGCATCGAAAAACATTTGGAGTGGGTCAGACATAATTTTGACCACTTAAGTTTTGTAGAAAGCCTTTCTTTAAAGTGAATTTCGTTTTGCATAAATTGTATCTTAATTTTAATCAACAAGTTGCCTGGATTAATAGTCCTAAATAAAAGCAAATATAGGCTAGCCAAGTAGACAAATTAGGACACGGAGGCGCCGGTTTTGTGACACTTCTCTTCTCTCGAACATAATGCTGCTACGCCAGAGCGTCAACAAGCTTCCCCGTACTTTAGACAAGCGTCCTCGACAGGGCGGCCAGAGCTTCGGCGGCGGTGTGAACGTACAGTAAGGAACATAAGGCCTATCTTTCATGATCGTAGTTCAGTGCAATAATTAAATTAAATGAAAATACATCAAACTTTATTTTCACTCAAACAGTACAGGCACACTAATAATATATAGCACAGCATAAAGAGATAGCCTAATGTAAATTATGCATTATGTAAATGGACATCTGTTGGCATGATCTAAATAAGGCTAGGCTCTACATTTGCTTTCGGATACACAAAACGATCATGTGTGTATGACATGACACACACAACTGACTTTCCTGTGCAGATATTGATATGCCTCTGACTCGGAGGCTTTCAGATTGGCGTGCGCGCACCCGTCCGGCAAAACGGCCATGGATTGCACGAAGTAGGAGCAAATGTACGTTATGCTGGGCCACGTCGTTATGTTATCCTCCCAGTTCTGCACTGAATTTGGGTGAGGGATAGTAACGCCATCTCCAGTCAAGTAGTAGAACCGTCCGTGTTCCCAAGCTAGCATCTTAATCGCTGTGTTTACACCGGCAGACGATGTGCAAACCACTTCCGGCGGAAATGAATTGCATTTGTGTAGAGTAATGGCGCCGCCCATGATTTGGCGCGTAAACTTGTCTATAGGAATCCACCCAGAGGTGGACAAAGTACAAAACTTCCATTCTTGAGTGAAAGTACAGATACTACTGGTCAAATATTACTCTGTTACAAGTAAAAGTTGTAAAGACCGTACTGAAGTACTCGTTTTTAAAAGTACTCAAGTATCAAAAGTAAATGTTGTATGTAATACTTACAGTATCTTATGCTTCTGAATCAATGCCTGCCTACCTACCCTCAATATCACATTTATTTCTAGAACACAGTTCCAGTAGTGGGATTAAATGTGAGATTGAATAAATGCTCTCAATAACATCCACAACGGTTTCAGACACCCAAATGGCTGATCCCTCAAATAGTCCCCTATTTAAAGTTTTTTGGCTTTTAGTATGAATATGTAAGCCTTACTGTTAGCTATAAGCTAGTGTGCTCCAAAACAATCACAAAAATCGCATTTAGAAGACCAAACCCAATGTTGAAAATGAAAATCAGGTTGATGTCAGATTGACGTCAATCCGACCAAATCATTTCCGACCAAAATCATCCACTGACTGATGTTACTACTTGACAGAAATGTAGTGGAGTAAAAAGTATGATATTTGTCTTTCAAATGTAGTGAAGTTAAAGTTTCCATAAAAAAATAATACTCAATTAAAGTACAGATAATCAAAAAGTGTACTCAAGTAAATGTACTTTGTTATTGTCCACCTCTGATAATAACACACTGATTCTCTGTTGTTTCAGGCTCATCTGTCTGTAGTCTTGCCTTCATCTCCTCTACAGTTTCCAGGGGAACAGAGGGGACAGCACTATAGTGACGGCCCAGACTTCAACATGCAGGTAACACACTCACCCAAACACTCAGCATCACAGCCAGCATGAGAATTCTCTCGGGTCAGTGCATACTCTGTCACGGTGTACGTATGTGTTTTTGCAGCACTCTCTGAGGAGTATTTAGTGTGCGTCTGGTCTCTGAAGTTTCAGGTTTTCTTTGGTGACTTGGGCTCATCTGGTGTCTATGTTTGTTTGCTTTGTTCTGGAAAACACTTGTCATCCTTTGTATTCACACTCTTTAAGAAGCGTGTGGGCAACACTGGATCAGTTTTCTGTGTAGTAGCAGTGTTAGAGCGCCTCCTAGGTTGTTTAAATGATTGATGTTGGGTGTGTCTTTCTTTATTAATGGCCTTTTATACTTTCGAGTTTGTACCTGTGTAAGTCTGTTCTGTCACAGCTGTGTGTGGATATGAGATGTTTGTATATAGCACTGTGTGTATGTTTCTCTGCAGGTGTAAGAGCTGTGACATCATCACTAACAGACATAGGAGTGTGGCAACCTGTGACATCACCTCCCATTTGAACTCTGTGTACCCCAATCACTGAACCCTTCCTGACAGATTTAGTTGTTTTTATGTATGTCCTCTGCCTGCCTGATTTAGAATGGTAGTGATTTACATCTGCCACAAGGTGGCGTCATGCTGCATATGCTCTTGGCTGTCAGTCGTTCCCTCTGTCATCCAGATGATGGCACATATATCTGGTAAAACAAGCTAAAGATTTTGACATGAAATACCATTAAGGGCAGTACAATCTATGTTTGAATTTATTTTAAGATTTTCAAGCATTTGAAAAAGCAGTATTGTTGTTTTTTTTTTTTTTTAAAGTTTGCACTGTTGTGGCATCAGTTTTAACATGATACCGCACTATAGCTGAAATGAATGATTGTTCTGAGATAAATTCAGCTTTTGAATTTTATTTTATTTAATGAAGATTCAATCCATCACTTTATCTACCTCTTCATGTTTTACTGAACATTCTGGCATTTATAATTAATGAATGATGTTTATTTATTTATTTTATTAGTTGTATTATGTTATGTTGCTTTACTTGGTTTAAATGTTTAATGTCCATTATTGATGTGAATGTGTTTTTTATATATATATATATAAAAGTGAGACCAAATAAACTACTAGGTGAAATAATTTGTGTAGTGTTTAATTTTTTTTATTTATTTTTTTTACTTAAAAATGCTTTACTCTTGATTGTCCGTGACCTCTTTACATGTCCCTAATTTGACACTATTAATATTACAAAAATAGTTTTCATACATTTAAGTGTTTTCATTGCTCATAAATCAAAATGGAAAAAACTCCATAATAGATAATATACAAGTAAGGGAAGGTACAGAGACCATGCAAAGTTATTTTCTGTAAATTAAAGTATTCTAAGAGCAGTTGTGGTGTCTAGCGTAACTAAGGCAACGGATTTCAAGCAGACCAATTGACCTTGTGACCTCTGACCTTTTATCTGTATGCCCACCAGGACGAGCGGGAGATGGCGCTTTTACAGATGGAGGAGAGAATGAGAGAAGTCGAGCTCATGCTCAGAAACCTCAAACTGTTGCTTCAGGAGAAAGTGTCTCAGCTGAAAGAACAGGTACAGAAATGCAAAAACACCTTTGACACATTCTTTGATAATGCATTTTACTCCAAACCAGACTTCCAGTTGAACCGTTCTGTTCTCTCTGCTTCTGTAGTTGATCAGGAACAGTGAGTCCGACGTGTTGATCAAAGACCTGTACGTGGAGAACGCTCAGCTGCTCAAAACCTTGGAGAAGACCGAACAGCGTCAGAAAGTAGCAGAGAAGAAGAACTTCCTGCTAGAGGAGAAAATTTCTAGCCTCAACAAGATCGTCCGTGACCTCGGGCCTTCCCCTTTGACCCCTGCGCCCTATCACTTTACACGCTCCTGATTTTACTGTATTACACACACAAGCCATTCCAAACAGTCAAGCTACAATAAGGACAACAACTGCAGGTAGTCCGTATGACTTGTGCACTATATTCTAAGTCTCTGAAGCCATACGAAAGCTTTGTGTAACTGACCGAAATATAAGTATTTATTTACTGAAAATGTTACAACTCAAATCATTTTCGTTTATGGGTGAACCATTCCTTTAGAGAACCATCTCTATTGTTGTCTTCAGTTTTCTTTCTGGAACGAACATGTCACAATATTCCTCATTTAAATAATTTTCGCCCAAGGCATTTGCAAATAAAGGGGATTAGGCTTGTTAGTAGTGTGTTGAACTATAGAGGTTGAACCTTGAAGTGGTTGACCAATCACAACACACTGGTCCAGCCGACCAATTAGAGCACATTGTGTTTTTTGTAAGGAGGGGCTTCATAGAATCAGGAGCTAAACTGAGTGTTACTAACAGACTGGGAAGAGAGGAACTGCAACAATGTAAAGCATGAAAAAATATTCTTAGTAGACCCCAAAATCAAGACTTAAGGGCATATGGCTGCTTTATTTTTATTTTTTTCATTGCTCTTAATGATTTGATTTGAATTGCATAGTAGTTTCATTTTATTGAGCCGTACTGTAATATTTCTGGTAAGTCTGGACCTTAAACTGCAAGTGGAAGGTTGTCTTAAGGAATGGTGAAATTCCTTCGACCTAGAGAAGCTTGTCCAACAGCTGAGGCCCCAGTGTTCACACACACACACACACGCACGCACGCAGCCGCCTGTCATTACATAGTTTTCAGTGAAATGCAAACAAGGTCAGTGATTCCCTACATCTCTGAGAAGGAAATTAAAGGGCAAATGTCACACTGTTTATTCCTGTTTGTTATAGTGCATTTTATGTCTTTGGGATTGTTTAGTTAATATAAACCTTTTCACTTGAGAATGTGCACCAAAAAAAACAACAACGTTACAGTAGTTGCAGCAGGACTTTTTGCTGTATATTTATTTTGTGTACCTATTTTTCATTTATGAACTGTAATCATGCATTATGAGCACTGTGAATATGAATAATAGGGAATCTATTAAAATATTTATGTGGATTAAAAGAAACTCAGAGCTTGGAGACTTCAGCCTCATGGTAACCGTATAATTTGTGTGTGGAGAAGAAAATTGCTGGTTATGAAGTTTCATTTCAGGCGTCTCACAACGAATGCAGTTTACAAGCATTGATGCTTTTTTGTGTCCTTGTGTTTTTAGCATTGTTCAGCCTTTGGTGAAGTATATAAGATATGCTTTACCACTATTTGTTATGAAAATGACGGTAACTTACTTTTACGTGTTAATTGTATAACACTTAAATATAAAAACATAAAACTTTCTTTTTTTGTAAAAAAAAATAAATAAAAAAATAGTTTTAGGAAACATTAGTAATGAGTTTTCCTTTTGAATGCATAAAGATGGCACTCTTTAGCAATATAGATGTGAAAACTTTCTTTTAGAAATATATAGAAATTAAAAGTACCCAAATCAAGGTTTTTACTCCATACTTGTATGTCCCAATTTTTGTTAAATCCCACAGGAAATAAATACATAAATAAAACATACCCTATATTTGTACCCTGTTCGTGGAAAGTGCCTACTTATCTCTAAATTAAACATTGTGTTGAATAAACAATCATATCTGTCCTGCGAAACCATAAAAATGTGAAAGAGAAAAGAAGTTCGAGAGTAAAATATTTCCCACAATGCATTGCACCTCTAAGGACATGCCTTAGGGAAGGTCTGATCTGGGGTCAGTTTGCTGCAGGGAGTGAGCGATCTAGAGAGAGGTGATCTAGGAGCGGTTAAAGACACTTCCACGTCGTGCAATAATGCTTAAAATAAAAATGATTGTGTGCGTAGTTATACGGGTACTCTTTAATGCGGTGCTAATGTTAGCTCTTTTTGGAATATAACGTTACTTGTAAAGCTAATGAATCTGAAAATAAAGTGAACTGATCTGTAATCATGCTGTTGGGAATGATGGATCCAAACAGCTGATCTGAGATCAGGTAGCGGGGGAGGGATCCCGTGAGAGCTGGTCTGGGATCAGCTATGTGGGATCAGGAGGAGATGGTGTGTGAGGGTTGGGTTGGGTGTACACATTCAGCTGGTAAAAGTTTTCGTGCGCTTTTCTCTGGGCGTAATTTGGACAGCGCGCGCGGGGAGCGCTAATTAGTCGTCGAAAAATATTAGTGATGTTCGACTAAACACTGGAAACAACGAAGCGTTCGCTAAACGCAAACTCGTTTGTTTTGTGTCGATGTTTACAGACTGTAGCCATGATGACTCGAAACTAGCTATCGGGCTACGCTCCGAAATGGTCTCGGTTCTGCGTGTCAGTGCGAATCTCGATCCGGATTTCAGGATGAAACCGAAGTCTGATCGGGCCAGAATCGATTCGGATTAACGATGCTCTCCAGAAAGAAGAGTAAAAACGAAGCGTCCAAGCCAGCCGAAGTTCAGGGCAAATATGTGAAGAAAGAAACTTCGCCGCTTCTGAGAAGTGAGTAAATTTTAAGTCAATATGCCTAACAAAACCCTCAAATAAATAAATAAATCTGCATTTTTATGTAATGTGATCATTCGGTGCATGTTGAGCTATGAAGCTTTTGAAAATTCAACCTAATTTCAAGTATCTATGTTTCATTGTAAATTAATTAAGGCTTTTAAATACAAGTCAAGCTTTATGACTTACAATGTAACGTTAGTTAAGTTACATAGCCTACTATCAGCCAAATAGACGTCTACCTTTTGCATCAATCAAAATATATGTGCCATCTGCTCATTAATATTAAAATTAGATTAGAAGTAGTTTTTTTGTTTTTACACTATTATCTTTTAATTTTGCATAGTTCTTTAACTCTAAGTAAAAGTATTAGGGCATAATTGGGTAAACATTAACTTAAGGGACACGCAAAAACATTCAGTATTTACAGTCCATATTAGCCACAAATGTGTTTTGCATAGTATAGACTTTGTATTGGTGGGGGGGAAATTAGAAATCCAATAATTTTCACTCTTATTTTTGTATGAAAGAAAGTGCTGCTCTGGGGACATGGGGGAATAATTGTAGTCTAGGAAAATTATTTAAATATGTAAAAAAAAAAAAAAAAAAATCTCATTAGAAATATAAGTAGTTGGACTTTAACATTATAAATGCCATAACTTGCATTGAGGACTCAGAAATGATCAGTTTCAAGATATCTTCCAGTCGGCTGTAGTCTATCTGTGCACATCTGGAGCAACTTCGATTTGTATCACTTTAGCACTTTTTGTATTCTGGAAAATGGATGTAAATTTGTATGATAAAATTAACCTTAAGTATTCTTTGCTAATTAAATATTGTTAAGTATGTTTTGATCCACTTACCCTAGGTTTCTCCTTTCGCTTGTTTTTTCTCTCAGATT